>SMJT01000187.1:94114-136614 GCA_004349715.1 Crucihimalaya himalaica
CTTGTATTGCCTCATTAAAAACATTTTCATGGAAAAAACCAGTGGGATAAAAACCATGATAAGGGAAAAAGAGTGCAGCGTCGTAAACTCCCCCTGAAGAGTGGATATGATCATTTCTTCACAAATCTTGTAGATGACACATTCCAATATTCTGAATATTTTCTTGAATGTTGTAGTAGGAAGCGCCTTAGTAAAAGATCTGCTGCATTTTCATTTGACGAATGTATTCGATGTCAATTTCTCGATTTTTCACGAGTTCTTGAGTATAGGAGAAAAATCTTGGAGGGATGTGTTTTGTTCTGTCGCTCTTAATATAGCCTTCTTTTATTTGGGCAACACATGCAGCGTTATCTTCATATAAGATTGTTGGATTTTTGTTGTTGATTATTCCCAAGCCAGCATCTTGTATGTGATGTGTCATAGACCTCAGCCATACACATCTCTCTATGCTTCATGAAGTGCAATGATTTCTGCATGATTTGAAGAAGTAGCAACCAATGTCTGCTTCTGAGAACGCCAGGAGATTGCTGAGTACCTCCCATAGTGAAAACATATCCAGTTTGCGATCGAGCTTTATGCGGGTCTGATAAAATATCCTGCATCTGCAAATCCAACTAGATCAAATCAGAGTTTCGGTGATGAAAATAATCCCAAATCAATTGTTCCTTGGAGATAACGAAAAATGTGTTTAATCCCATTCCAATGTGCTCTTGTGTTGGATATGAACTATATCTTGCAAGCAAGTTAGTAGCAAATGTTATATCTGGCCGAGTACAATTTGCAAGATACATTAAGTGCACCTATAGCACTCTATATAAGGTACTTCAGGACCTAGAACTTCTTCGTTATCTTCATCCAAGGTCTAAATGGATTTTTATCAATATTAAGTGATCTATTTACCATCGGAGTACTCAAAGGATTTGCTTTATCCATATTGAAGAGTTTAACACTCTTTTAGTGTAATTTGACTAATGCCAAATATTCCATTTGGAATTCTCTATTTTGAAGTCCGAGACAAATTTTGTCTTTTCCAAGGTCTTTCATTTTGAACTCTTCTTTCATATGAGTTCTTGTATCATCAACTTCCTTTTGAGTTCTTATTATGTTCAAATCAATCAACATAGACAACTATGATCACGAATCCGTTTGAGATTCTTAATGAATACGACAAGGGCATATCACATTATTGGTATATCCCTTTTTCAACAAATATTCACTTAAGCGATTATACCACATGCGTCCGGATTGCTTTAATCCGTATAGTGATCGCTGTAATTTGATCGAACAAATGTTTTTGGATCCTTCTGGATTTTTATCCTTTCGGGATTTTGAATCCTTCTGGGATTTTCATATAAATGTCACTATCTAGTGACCACATATAGGTATGCAGTTACACATCCATAAGGTACATATCTAGACTTTTTTTTGATGCCGTTAGGCTCGTCAAGTACCTGAATGTGATTGCATCCATAACCGGGGAATATGTTTCTTCATAATCAATTCCTGGTCATTTGAGAAAATTCTTGTGCCACAAGTCGAGCTTTATATCGTGTGACTTCATTATTCTCATTTCTTTTTCTCACAAAACCATTTGGCATCCAACCGGTATTACATTTTTAGGTGTTTAATAACAACAGGTCCAAAGACATTTTTTTTATTAAGGAGAGTAATTCATTTCTCATGGCTTTTGCCATTTCTCCCAATCGGCCTTTTCTGGCATTCCGATACGGACCTTGGTCTGGCTCTTTATTCTCATTATCAATTTCTTTGATACAGAAAAGGAGAATGTTTCATTCTCATCATCAATTTCATATCTAACCCATACTTTTCCATCTTGGGCATAATTAATAGAAATTTCACATTTTTCTGTATCATGTTCGACTTCGAGGCTTTTCTCTTTACTTAGTTCTTCTAGAACCTTTTTATATGGTTCTCTCCAACTTCTTTTCTTTCAGGGATTTTATCTTTAGAACCCATTGTCTCCTCCCCTTTTCAACTGCATTTTGGGTTCATTTGCTTTGTTTTCATCAATTTGTTCTTCAGGAACATTAATTCTTGATGGAGCATTTGCTGCGGGTATATATGATTTTGTTACCTTTTTCGTATCTGTGAATGCATCTGGTAACTGATTTGCCATGTTTTGTAAGTGTACATTTTCTGAACTTCGAGTTTACGTTGGTTTGTAGGGGGATCTATATGCAACAAAGATGGTGTGCACCATGTAATATCTTTTGAACCTCCTTAATTCCTCCCCCTCATGCTGGGAATCATCTTCATTAAAAATGGCAATCGGCAAAACGAGCCGTAAATATATCACCAGTTTGCGGTTCAAGATACCAAATAATACTTGGTGATGTAACCGACATATATTTCTAATCTTCTCTTGGCCCCATTTTTGTTCTTTGCGGTGGGCTAATTTCAGATCTTGACATATCTGTATTTGTGATATTCATAAGGGATATATTAATAAACACTCAAACAAAGCAAACACTGATATTATAAGAAATATTTAAAATATTTTACAACACACTTTTAGAAATAAAAATACATATAACATTATTTTATATAATAAAAAGATAGTAGTTTTAAATCATCTTAATCCATATCTTGTGCGTTGATATCTTCAGGACCAACGAGAAAATCAGAAATATCGAGATGTGCATCATTATTTAAGCCATGGAAAGAGGGTCCGGCTTCATCGGAGACAAAGTTGGTTTCACCATCTCTTTCTTTTCTCTTTTGAGATTGCTGATATAGATCAACCAAATGTTTTGGCGTACGACAAGTACCGGACCAATGTCCTTTCACTCCACATATGTGACAAACATTTTCAAAATGTTTGTTTGTTGTACCGCCAACTTTGTTTCTCTGAGAATTTTTATTAATTCTTCCGGAATTAACATCATTTGGACGGAATCCTCTTCCTTGTCCTTGGCCACGTCCTTGGCCGTGTCTTCGTCTTCGTCCACGACCGCGACCACGGCCTCTACCGTGTCCAAGTCTTTGCCATTTATTATAGCTGGATGATGCAACATTCGCTTCTGGGAATGGAGCAGATCCAGTTGGACGAGTCTGATGGTTCAATACCACAAGCTCATTATTTTGCTCTGCAACGAGCAGAGTTTGCATCAGCTCCAAGTAAAGAGTGTACCTTTTTGCTCGGTATTGTTGTTGAAGGATTAAGTTTCCTGGATGGAATGTTTGGAGAGTTTTCTCAATCATATCATAGTCGTCTACTTTTTCTCCACATAACGCCATCCTAGAAGTGATTTCGAACAAAGCGGAATTATATTCACTTACACTTTTGTAATCCTGAAACCTGAGATTTAACCACTCATGTTTAGCTTTAGGTAAGATCACATATTTCTGGTGATCAAACCTATCTTTGAGCGATTTCCAAAGATCTGCAGGATCTTCTTTTGTGATGTATTCGTCTTTTAAACCATCATGAATGTGGTGGCATAAAAATATCATGGCTTGTGCCTTTTCCTCCTCCGATATTGTTTTTATCGATTCATCGATGGTATCGAGGAGTTTTTTTCCTTTTAGATGTCTTTTTGCTGCCACTGCCCATGTCATATAATTTCTTCCAGAAATATCAAGGGCAGCCATCTCGAGCTTTACCAAATTTGACATGATAACTGTAAACATAAATTAACAGTTTTTTAATGAGGCAGTACAAGATACATGTAATAAGGAATTAATGGTGGTAATCATTTGAAGGGGAGTTTACATGAAACAGAAAACATGACGCAAGAAACAGAATGACATTGGTCTCCAAGGGGGAGTCTTGTAAATCTTCTAGAAGCATACAAATCTTTCGGCAAAAAATGTCAAATATGTCAGGCTAATGATCAACGAAGTGGAGGCCAATGTCAATCGAAGAATTCATTTTAGTTGCCTATATAAAAGCTCATTTGATCATGTTGTAAGGACATACGAGAACACATATAAAACATAATAATACGACATCTTCTTCCTTCTCTCTCATTTATTTTATCAGTCTTGTTTCCATATCGGGTATACTTATTCTCATCGATTCTCTGAAATTTCTCAACCATAAATACAGGTAAATAAAGGTAACACGTTATCAGCACGAAGATGTCGTATTATTATGACAGTGCTACAACACACACTTTATGACACTTGATAACGTGTCATTAATTATATTGTATAATAACCACAAAATAAACAGCAATTTATAACATAATTATGATGACAAGATTAATCATATTTAAACAGTAAATAAATTATTAAGGCGGCAGAGCCGACCATAAATGTAAATGAATAATTAAACGAGTAAATAAATTTTCAGGCGGTAAAACCGACCACTAATAAATAATTATGGTGACGGAGTCATCCATATTAAAGCAGTAAATAAATTGTCAGGCGGCAGAACCGGCCATGAGCAGAAATAAATATTTAGGCGGTAAAACCGTCCATTATAGGGTATTATAAGTATACATATGAAAATTAAAATTATTTAGAGTTATCGTGCTGATAACGTGTTATAAAGTATTACCTTTATTTACTTTTATTTATGATGGAGAAATTATTGAAGATAAGTGATAATGATTATACTCGTAAGAGAAATAATAGACTGAGGGAGAAGGAGATATTATTATTATGTTTTGTTATGTTTGTTTCGAGATAATCAAAATGATCATCGAACAAAGCATATATATAGAGAAATAAATTACTGTGCGTGACGTAGGCTCCACATCTAAAACTTTCCGAACATTTTGAAAAACGTTTGCCGACATTATGACTTTTACAACAGATTCTTAGTATTAAGTAAAAGTAAAATAAAATGGCAGTATTTTTAGACCATGTTGATTTAGCTGTTTTTGGCACCTAAATCTTCATGCCCAAAATTCTAGAATTAGCAGACAAAACAACGTAGTTACTTACTTGTTTTGTCGAACAGATGAATATGGCATGGAGACGAGAGAGATCGAGATCAAGAGAAAAAGGAAGAGAGGTTGTGGAGGAACCGAGAGTATAGAGAAGAGAGTTAAAGGTTTATTTTATTATTTCCTAAAAATAACAAGGGTTTTTTAATAATCATAATTTTTAATTGCCGTGATTTTGAAACCGGTCTTTAAAAAAAAGAGCAAATTTTAGTCGGTTGCTATGATCAGTCACCGTGATCGGTCGCTGAATCATGCGACTGTCAAACGAACAATGTTTGGTCACGGTCGCTGGTCGCAGTCGCTAATCGCAGTCTCTAGCAACTGCCAAACAAACATGACCAAAGTCTAGTTTTCAAAGAATATTATATTTTCGTCGTTAGTCTACCACCTACTTTGTTTTTCATTTCATTATATTGATAGTTTAAATTAATTTCTAAATATTTCTTTTTGATTGATGACTTGATGTTGTTTCCTATATTTATTACATAAATATCAACTAGGTAATATATTGGTTGTGTTTAGTTTTATAATATGTTTTCAAACATTATATATAAATTAAATCGGAGTATTTTCCAAATCACTAGGGTTTTCCATCGAATTAATGTGACCGTCATGGGTTGATAGTTTAATATTTTTAATAAAATATGTACATATATAGTATATATAATATTTTATCATTATTCTAATATAAAATTTAAACATATATATATGCTAATATAGTATATATACAAAAGATATAAATTATTAGGTCATATAAAATTGAGTGGTTTGTATTTTAATTTAATGTGCATTGTAAAATAATTGAAGCATTTAATGTAAATAAAATTCAAAATATTAAATGTGGTAATAATAGATGAATTAAAAATATCAAGTTTGATAATTCTAGATATTATAAGAAATTTAAAAAGAAAATTTGCTGAATGGAACATAATCAGAAATATGTGACATTTATTATTTACAATTAGAGTTTAGACTACTTTCACTGTTTTGTTTGTATTTTTCTTTTTTGCTCTTTTTCTTCATTCATATTTACGACTCATTGCCATTCCTTTTCATTTATTGCTTTCCGAAAAAATCAAAATTACAGTGATAGAAAAAACATAATTCCTATTTTGCGATTTAACATAATTCCAATTTTGCGATTTGGCTTCGTCACCTCCCCCACTAAAATTTACCATTTTTGCTAGATTTACTCTACTAAGCTTTAACTAAGTTCCGATTTACCCTCCTAAGCAACATCTTTCCTATAATGGCGAAGACTAGATCTTCAACCAAATTGGCATGTCAGCTTAAGAGTAGAACCAAAGGCAAATCTGTTTATATTGACATCGATGGCGCCGAGATTGAAGAAGTAATTTAAGAAATTGGGGAGCCCTGAGGTACAAACTTTTTTTCAGTTAGAAGATGGATTTCTTGCTCGATTTCAGTAAATTTGGCTTTTTTAGAAAAGCATAGGAAACTCATTACATCCCTAGGTGTTAAGAGTCATTCTTTGGGAAGTTCAGACGTGTCCTAAGGCTTGGAGATTCCGAAACTTGATCTCATAGTAGATCGGGTATCTTCGTGGTGTCTAGATGTCGCGTATGTGGATCCGCACATAATCCTTATACCCTATCTCCACCAACTATCATTGGTAAGATCACGATAACTTTAAAAATACAAAACTTTGTATTTTCAAAGTCTGAGATCAAAATGAGGCTCTTCTCTTCATAGATGGCAGAGAAGCCAGTACTCTCTCATATACTTTCTCTGTTCTCTCTCTTATTATTTTTGGAGTTCTAAATTCTTAGTTGATCCTGATCCATTATATAACAACGTATTTAAGATATTTTGTTCTCCATTGCACTTTTACTTACGTACGACATTACAATTGACGACAAAGATCATGTTTTGTCAATGGATCAGGATCAACATATAATCTTTCTATACTTGACAAATCAACATTTTTATGTTTTGTCAATCATTTTGTCCTCGATCTCTGGTCTTACTCAATTTTTCTTCTTCTTATTATTAACATGGATCCAAGTACTTCTGTAATGGAAACATGATTAGTTAATTATATTTTCCAATTACATTTGTTACTTGTCCTATAATTTTTTTGTGTTAACTAAGAAATCATTATTCATATATGTTTGCTATCTTCTTCCATACTCCAACTTACTTATGATTGGAAGAACTCATCTCCATTTATATTTTGTGTTTGCTTTGTGGTATCCATTACATTGTGTTACTTACCCTCGATTAGATTTATATTTTGCAAATTATTGTCCAACAATTACCAGATGTTGGACCCATTTCAAAACTAAATATAATCTTTTTTAGAACACCATATTGTGTATTTTATGACGGCATAGTTTTCAATCTTTTTGCCTTACACTAAATATGTTGTTGTGTTTGATACCAAACTTTAGTCCCTTGTTCTTCCTTTTGTTCTGCATCTCTCTTATATTATTTGTTCTTTCAGCTCTAATCATGTTTCCCATGTGTTTCTTTTTGTAATTTTAAAAGAAATTTCTATTACATCCGGTGAGAATGGACCTGGGCTTGTAGATAGTGTTCTAAACACTTTTTTGCCACCCCGTGTCTTTCTGGTTGACTGTTTGCTAGAAAATGCTCATCTCAATATATATATTCAAAACCTGAATATCTTGGGTTTATTACTGAAGTTCTAGAAAGGGGCACTAGAGTTTGATAGAGTGAGGAATTTCGCAGTTCGGGAAAATTGTTTGATTTGCCAGTTTTCCGATGTGCCAACTCTGCGAAATTGATTCATGGCTTACTTTGTCGCCAAATTTCCACTGCTAATAAGCATGAGTTATGGACTATATATGGCATGTTCCTTATGCGAATTTCTCTCAGAGAATTCCACATTGTCACTGGTCTTCACTGCCATCCATTACTTTCCTTTGAAACTGTTAAAGAGCACTTACACGAATCTCAATCCATTTGGTACTCATTGTTTGGGTTAAGCAAAATCATGGAAGATGCTTGCACTTGCTTTGATCCTCATACTTGATGGCGTAGTAGTATGTAAGAACAAATTTGGGCTTGTTACTCGTGAGTATGTCGAAATGTTTCAAGATGTGGATTTTTTCTTGTCATATCCTTGAAGGAGAGTTTATTTCAATGAAACTCTAGGTCGGTTTGGTCCTTCTCTAGAAGATGCTGGTCATATGAAGGAGCTCAGGTTCAGTCTTAATCAGCAGAATAATGCTTTCTATGGGTTCCCTCTAGCTCTACAGCTGCATGCCTTTGCTTGTATTTTATTTTTACTTGCCAAGATACCTAATCATGGTGATCTTAGATCTTTTTACAAAAATGGTTGAGGAAGCTAAAGTCTATGAGACTCCTAACTGATAAATTCATCAATGAGGTGGAGTTATCTGATGAGGTATATGTTGTTAATCCTATAATCTTCTGAATCAATCTTAAGTTTTTTTTTTGTATACTTTTTCCTAACAGGAGTGCGTTGCTCTATTCATTATTGTAGGTATATGTAGCCTACACTGTTTTTAGTGAAAAACCTATCAATGAATCTAAGTTTTTTTGGGATGATGAAGTTGGTGATCCTAAGGTTGATTTCATGCTCTTTTTGATAAATGCTGGACATTTGTTTAAACAGTCACAGTGGCACTTCGTTTCTTCTCCTTCTCAAACTGATGGTGAATGTGATAAAGATTATGCTGGAGAAGATGATGTCGAAGGGGTTACAAGTATTGATATACCTTCCTCCTCCTTATGTTTATTTCACCGTAGAGGTGCATGGCAGGTTATCCTATTGTGTCCATAACCCTTGCACCTTACAAACATGTTTGGGGATTGATATTTTCCCCTCCCCTTCAAATGCATACACATATATTTTTATCTCGTTCAGAACTATAGTAACCTATCATTTTCAGTTTATTAAGTACTGACCTCATATTCTCCAATCGAACTTATCTGCAACTTAGGTAGCCTTTCTGAGGGACATTTTGTCTTAGGGCGCATGAAGTACATTACACGAATTTCATCTGGAACATCCACCTTGGCTGGATCTCGTACTGGCAGTATCACCCATGAATATGTTTGTTTCCATGTCTCTTTGTTGTGCATCTTCCCCACCAATATTTTATAGTCCACTCTCCTTGTATATGTTGCTGCCAATGTATGTTTACAAGGAATCAGAAGCATCTCAAACTCCTTACATGTGCAACTCTTTTTTTCCAGGTTCACATAATACCTTTCTCTGTCCCTATCTCCAACCTCGTACTCCCATAAGGAAGGATCCATAACTGATATTCCAACTGACTCTTTAAACCTCTTTAGGCACTCTTTATCTACCCTTGGCGCTATATCTCCAACCATTTTTGAGATTCTAGTCCTTGCATCAAACCATCTAGAAAGCATATTCCTTATAAATTCTATCAAAGCAAGAATTGGATTGTCTCTAGCTGGATGTAGAAACTTGTTTAGTGACTCTACAATATTACTCGACATTAAATTATACAGTTTTCCCTTGAAATATGCCCGACTCCAATGCTCTACTCCCATTTCCTCCAAATATTTCCATTCTAATATCCCTTTTTTGTATACTTTCACAACCCTTTTCAAAATCTCTTACTCTAAACTTGTTCCCAGTTTGACAAACAAGACTAGACATTCCCTTCTGTTTGCTCTTTGGTTTAACATTTCTATACAAATGAACAATACAAGCCCTATGGTCATCTTTTGGGAAAACATTCACAATTGGCTTGTTTATAGATTGGTGCCTATCTGAAATGAAGCTAAGATCATTTCCATCCTCCAAAATATCTTGGAGTTTCTTCATGAACCAGGTCCACGGCTCATCCCATTCGTTGTCCATCACATCGAAAGCCAAGGGAAATATCTGGAAATTTGCATCTTGCCATTTGTTGAAAGTAGGCAGTCTTTGTATTTTCCATGAAGTGTGTCCTATCTAATACCACCACCTTCCTTAATTGTTTCATTTCCTCCACACTTGCACCCATTGCAAAATACACTGTTTTAAACCTTTCGTCTCCATTTTCATCATCTTCTGTCTTAGTATGATATATTGTTCCTGAGTTTGCTAATTTTAAAACATAGAGGTAAACTAGTAACATCATATATGAGGTTTCCTCTGTACCTTGCGCTGATGCCACTGCAAACTCCTTTGCTTTCCATGATTTCCAATACATTACCCTTATATTATGCTCATCTAGCACCATATCAGGTAAATCTATTGCTCTAAGACCTGATGCATTAATATACTTAGATCTGAGAAGTGCTGCTACCACCTTTGATGTTGCATGTTTGGTGAACTGTCCACGCGTATTTACGTCACAGAAGTGATCTAGCTGTGCCTTTCTTACCTCGTACTCATCCGAGTTTCCAATTTGATGTGCATACACCTTCCAACCACAGTTTTTATCAACACATTGAGCAACCAAGAATAACTTTTGAAACTTGGTGATTTTGAATCGGAAGACCCAGTTGATAGCATAATTTTGAAATCTTCTCTTGTAGCAAACTCCTTTCTAACATACATAGCATCATCCTCCTTTCTGACATCAACTTGCTCGTTTAAAGTTTTAGCATCTTCTTCGTCAAACATTGGTTATATGTCGTCATTTATAGATTTCACTAAGCCTAATCCCCTTCTTCAGACTTGCATTTAGCTCTCTAATCCCTTCACTGTTATTAAAACGTCCTATAACCCTTTCAGATTCTCCCTCAGAGTTCTCTAACACACGTTTTATCTTCCTAGGGGGGGGGGGGGTCAATAAAACCGTCATCACTACATTTCCCTTCCATTTTTTTCTTCCTTATCATTCATGTCCACATATGTCCTTTTTTCATAGCCCCTCTCTTCCTCTTCTGATTTTTCATCATAGTTGTTGTTTCCCAAAATCCCCTCATTATTTACCTCACATTCTGATTGTAAAGCATCAACAATATTATTAATTTCCTACCCCACGTAGCCACTTACCCATAGCTTTTTCAACGGATTATGTTAGTGTAATCAAGGCGTCATCGTCTAAACGGTATGGATCTATTTGTTGTCCTTTGCTCCAATATATGTAGACATGTCATTATCCGCCATTGGACTTGCTTGCACTCCTTTGCCTTTACTTACATTAGTTGTCTCTCCTACTGCAAATGTGGACTGTTGTACACTCATATGGTGGTATCTTATACAATCACTTCCTCCTGCTTTTATATCATTCTCCTCCACTAATACTTATCCAAAATGTTCCTGAAATATGGCAAACAGTGTCACATCCTTATTTCCTGAATTAATGGACTTAAACATTCTTATGTATCTATCATTGAATATTACGGTAGGATCCGCAATCATACCGTGATGACGTTTTAGAAGGTCTTCTACCCAGTTGTTCATTTCCATAGACACATAACCTCTTTTCATTCCAAACCTCTTTTCACCTTTTCTTCAATGTCTTTCAAAGTATCAATACTCCTCATAGATACATCTACTCAATCTCCCCTTCTCAATTTTAATTTCCCATTCACCTTCTCTATCTAAGCCCACTTTCCTACTATTACCACCACCATATCATCAACTGGATAAATAAAGTAAAGTGGCCAGTTAAAATTTTTTTTTCTCAAGGTCTATCACCGATTTTCTAATGATGATTTCACCCAAAATTATAAAAGAATAATAATAAGTAACTAACTTTCCATGGCTTCGTTCTTTTCTCGTCTTCTCTCTGCTTCCATGGCTCAAGTCTCTAAACCCAAAATAAATCAATTTTCGATTAATATCTCACCTAGGGGTGGGAGTTCGGTTTTTTGGTTTGGTTTCGGTTTGGTTTTTTCAGTTTTTTGGTTTTCCAGTTTTATGGAAAATAAAACCATATAAAAACCATTTGTAATACGGTTTGGTTTTTTTGGTTTACGGTTTTTCGGTTTAAAAAAAACCATATAAAAAACTGTATGATATTCGGTTCGGTTTGGTTCCGGTTTTTTTTGTTTTGCTCATCCTTTTACCAAATCATCAAATGTATTTTTATTATAATAAACAAGAGTCATCTAACTAAAATAACTTAACTCAAATTTCAAAAGATAAAATCTAATCTTAAATATTAAAAAGTCATAAACCAATTTAAACCAAACCTACTAAAATTAAGATACGATAAAAACTTAGAAAAACTATAAAAATTTGAAATTAAGAAAAAAAAACTCTAAAATACTCATATTAAATAATTTAAATAATAGAAGATATATATAAATCTCTATAAGGATAAATATAAACATAATTTAATATAAAACAATATATATATATATATATATACATCTTAATTTCAATTGAAAAACCAAAAAAAGCATTCAGTTTTACGGTTTTTAACCAAACCAAACCTAAAACCACGGTTTTTGAAATATGGTAACCATACGGATTATTAGGTAAAACCATAACCAAACCAAACTACTTATTTCGGTTTGGTTCGGTTCGGTATTTCGGGTTATGGTTTTTATGCTCACCCCTAATCTCACCCCATAATGCAGTAGTTGAAATTAACTCCCCTTTATTTTCAAAATCTTGTCCCCCTTTCTTTTCTAGCATATTTACCCAACACCTATCTCTGCAACTCTTTCCCAAACCCTAATTGTTCACCGACGAGAACTCACAAAGAAACATTGTGTTTTTCTATTATTACTTTGTTTTCATATGGATTGTCAATATCCAATATTTTCAGGCCCATAAAACATGCTGCCAGAATTGAAACCCTTTCTGTCACACAGAAACTTCCGCATCTCCTTTCTTTTTAAAATTTTGTCCTCTTTTATCTTTTTACTAACATCTTACAAACACACTCGCACCCTCAAACCCACTCTATCAGGCAAAAACTTCAACATCTCCTTCATTTTTAGCAAAATGCCCTCTTTTGACTTTTCACTCAACTATACTCACACAATATCCTCTCATAAACACTCTCTCTCTCCCATTCTCCTAATTATAAATAGTGATAGGCTTACTTTACCAATTAAGTTCCAAAAACATACCATATAGCTAACTAACCCAAATTTAAATGTGTTTGGCAATTGATTTTTAAAAGAATAAAGATAAGCAACAATGTTTTGTCACAAATGTGATAGCAAAATTAAATCAATAAAAAATAAAACGATTGAAAAAAATTGTAGACTTGCCTCGTAAGCACTAAAAACTCTCTTCTAATATGTATAGGATTTCTATTCGTATTAATCTGATATTCAAAAAAATTAAGAAATTAATATCATATTATGAATGTTGTATTCAATACGTGTGGAAATAGGGGTTTGAAAATTCTTAATCAAAAACTTGTCTTGAAGTCAAGAGATTCTTAGTTTTCATCCCCACACGCCAATATAGCGAGGCCTTTGGCACAAATACGAAGCTTTTACATGTGTCGTTTTCCCCTTTGTCCAGCATCAAAAATTCAACTTCGTATCCTAAGACAATTGGAAAACACTTTATACGGTCTTGACAAAGTAAGTACTTTATAGTTTATACCAAAATTAATCTTTTTAATGACCTATTTCTGTTCGTCGTATGAAGATTAAGGTTGTGATCGGTGGTATGCTGGATGAGGAATTTTTTTTTATAAAAAATATTGATTATCGTTGGTTGTCAGCCAATTAACAAAATTATAATTTGGGTTTTTCAAAAACAATATTTTCGGTGCTAATGGACAGACTGATAGACTATTATTGATACAATTGGTTCAATTACATGGTTGAAATAATCGGTCAAAAATAAAATAAACCGTCTGTTAAACTATGTTCTAAAATGCGGTTTAAACTAATTGGGTGGTGAATATGCGGTTTAAAGTTTTTTAAACAAAAAGTTATAATGAAAGCAGATAGTTTACTACCGTTTAACAAACAAAAAGTTAAACAATCAAAAAAGCTTTTGTATTCAAACTATACATTTTGGATTCGATTTCCACTTCCTATTAGCTAGTAAAAATGGTACTACGGTTTACGCCTATCAGCCTATGTCAAGATTACCTCTTTGTTATATGTATATAAAAAAAAATATTCAGTAATTTTTTCGTAAACTACTTCTAAGATATTACAAAAGATTGCTATTATATTTTTATAATCTTTTTCATATTTATTTGTCCTCATTCATAATTATTATTTTAAAATAAACTATTCTCTCTATACCCATTACAAAACCATTTTTTCGTACCACCTTATTAAAGCGATAGATACCATCAGAACCAACTTGTGGCTTAAAACCCAACCCGAAAAAGAAGCATTAAAGTGGACCATCGTTTTCAAACCACCTTAAAATTGTTTTCCATTACACACACAAGTCATAAAACCAGAAACCCAATAACAAAAAAACAAGCCAAATATGTCTCAAATTCAAGTCTGTTTAAAGCTCAATTTCTCCAGCAATCATGCAAATGTTCTTGGTTAAACTCCTAAAAGCATTAAAAAATAAAAACAGTACAATCTGTTGATAATAAGGTCATCGTCATCACCTTTCTTCAATCACTTCGCCATCATAATCTTGACAAACTCCTCATAGTTAATCTGACCATCTCCATCAACATCAGCCTCACGGATCATCTCTTCAACTTCTTCATCAGTTAGCTTCTCCCCAAGATTGGTCATCACGTGGCGTAGCTCAGCAGCAGAGATGAAACCATTCTGGTCTTTGTCGAAAACCCTGAATGCTTCTTTTAGCTCTTCCTCTGAGTCAGTGTCCTTCATCTTCTTAGCCATTAGGTTTAGGAATTCAGGAAAGTCGATGGTGCCGTTTCCATCTGCATCAACCTCATTGATCATGTCTTGGAGCTCAGCCTCTGTTGGGTTCTGCCCTAGCGAACGCATTACTGTACCCAGCTCTTTGGTTGTGATGCAACCTGTGTAACCACAATTTAAAAAGTATTATATTTTAGAACCCATCACAGATATTCAAGGCTCAATAAAATCAAGGATGAAGCAATGATAGATGCATAAAGCACATGAATTAGTTTCGCTTATCACTTAGAATATATGAGAAAACTAATCTACACGATATTGCACTTTAAGCTGCAGGATACAACCATGAGACAATTAACGAATAATTTCCAAACAATTTACCAATTCGTTTATAATCAAACTCCTAGCTCAGAGAGCACAATCTCAACATCAACACCTTGAAAGCTATCAACCGGCGAGAGACAGAATAAGAAGAAACATCAAAGCTTTTTATAACCCATGAGAGATACTCAAGACTCAATGGAATCAAGGAATGTAGCAGTTATGTCAAAGTTAAAAGCAATGATAGATGCAAAAGCAAATGAACCAGTTTTGCTTATCACTTAAAAGTGTATATGAGAAAACAAATCTACACAAAATTGCACCTTAAGCTTCAAGAAATGTACATCTTTGATGAATAATCATGCAGGATATAACCATGAGTTAACTAGCTTAGCAAACAACTCCGAAATCAAGAGAACAATCCGAACATCAAGACCTTGAAACCTATCAACAAGCCAGAGACAGATCACGAAGAAACATCAAAGCTTCTCGAAGATTCGAAATCACACTTCGATGACACAGATTCTTCTACAATAAAGAGAAACCTCAAATACACATTAAACCAAACAATCATGAAAGATAAGAACACAGTTAAACAAATTGAGGCTTCTATGATATCAAATCAAACACCAAAAACATATGAGACGGAAAAAAAATCAGATCCAATCTAACGAATCAACGAAGCAGGACAACAAGAAGACGATTAAAACTATTCAATCATAGACGAAAAGCCAAAGCCAATAATTTTTTTTTAAAAAAAGCGAAACTACTCGGTCAAAGATCAAAACACAGGAAACGAGAAGGTACGAATAGGTCAATAACACCAAATCAAAATCGATTAGCGACTCATAGAGGACATAACACACCGTTCTAAAGCATCGATCGAATAAGAAAATGGATAAAGCAAGATCCAGTAATACAAGTAAGATCAGAGAGATTGACTAACCATCGCCATCTTTGTCGAAGAGGCTAAAAGCTTCCTTGAATTCAGAGATCTGTTCGTCAGTGAGTTGATCCGCCATAGCTTCTTCGTCTTTCTTCGGTCTCTTTGTTTTTTTTTTTTGTTTGGGATTCAGACAAAGTCGTCTCTCTGTCGAAACTGTAATAACAAACAAAAAAATATCTCAGCAAAACGACAAAATAAATAATACGAAAAAAGGAGAATAAGTAAAAGAAAAAATGATTATTCATTACTTTGGGTCTCTAATGGGCCAAAGACATTTTGGAGCTCGATGGAACACTATTAGACCCTTCAAAGTTAGGTCCATGGCTCTTTTGAAGATCCATCGTTGGAATCCTCTCTCAGAGTAGACTTTTGAGCTATATATAGAGTTGCTGAGTTTCTATGTTAAGGGACTCACGCTTTAACAAGGCTTTTATGCTCAAGTTTTCACTTCTTATAAGGGTTTTTTGAGCTATATATACTACGTTTAATTTATTTCAAAGTAGTGTGGTTAAGTGGTTAGGTGGTTACGTAGGTTTTTTTTGAGCTATATATACTACAAAGAAAGTATTTGTAGTTAAGTGGTTAGACCCCATAAATTTTCCGATTTTTAATTAGGATACATGTTAGGACATATATTCATCGCTAGCGGACCTAGGATTTGTTTTTACCTAGGTCAAATTGTTAAGAGATTATGTATAAAACCAAACTATACTATATTTAATTATTAAAAAATCCATAATTAAAAGGCAATTCAAAAATTTTGGGGAGGTCATCTGACCCTCCTTTTTTACACATGGGTCCGCTACTGATATTCATACTTCTAAGTTTTTTCGAGTAATACGAAGAGAACATGGTTACCATACTTTATTTGAAAACAGAATATGTCATAGATCTTCTCTTTTGATCTAGCGTCACGAGATCTCTTCTTCCTCTTTGTTTTTTGGGAGAAGATTATAGGTTTCGACTGTTTTCTTTTTTCTCTTTAAAAAAAAAAACACACACCAACGGCGGGTTGGCTTCAGCCAACGCATGTGCTGCATATGCTGCTCGTCCATGAGAGAGCGAGCTGTGACAATCGAGCACTCTGAAGTGGAGATGCCGAAATGCTCGAAGATGGGAGTGAGAAGGCTGCCAACCGACTTGGTCTTCCGCGCAGAGGAGTAGTTGTGTCCAGAGAATGGCTTGGTCTTCAGAGAGACCAGGTGGTGCGCAAAGACGACGCCCATGTTGACCGCGAGGTTCAACTCGGGCCACTCATATCTATCCTCAGGGATGAGGTCGCCGACAGCCTTGTAAAGTAGGATCAGCTCCGATATCCTTAACTTGTTTGGCTCCATCTTGCAAAGGAGAGTGTTGCTCAGAATACGGACGATGCAGCGAAGAGTGGTGATGTGATCCTAGATAGGATCAAGTCCCTGAACGTCTCCAAGAGGCTGTGGCAACATCAGCAAATCGAAAGTGGATGCGGAAGTGAAGAAATATTGATTTGTGAACTCGAAATGGATGATCTCGAGAACTTGTGTGAAGTGAGGGATAGTTCTCAAGGATGGTGGAAGATCCTTGGACTATCAGCTTGCTCGGTATGAATGATGAAGACCAGACATATTGAGCAAGAGGTGGAACGAAGTGAAACTTCTAAAGGGGTGTGAAGAAACCCTTAGACTTTCGGCTCTTGAAGGAAATGGGAATCTATCCAGATTTCGGATTCAAGAGATGATTAAACGAGATTAAGAAGAGATGATTGATAATAAAATGTTTGATGAACTAGAAAATAGATACAAGAGAGTACATATAGAATCCAGGAGGTGCATAGGAGTAGACAAATACTCCTAGGGAACCTCCAAGATATTTTACGAGAAAACTAGGAAATTACAAAACATTAAGAAAGAAGACTAAACTTTAAAACTTAAACTTAAATGTTTGAATGACGTGATTAGATAGGATGGAATAGGGCTTGGTTCATCAAGAGGCTTTGGTAAAGTACCTTGGGCTTGCCTCATTAAAAACCTCTCTTAGAAAACCCATTGGGACAAAACTAAGAGGAGGGAAAAAGAGTGCAATCCAAGGCACCTCTCTTGATGAGGTTTAGGTGGCTTGAATCACAACCAATGTGGATGGATTAGCACACACTAAAATGGCCTAGATGGTGTTGAGAAGGTGTTGTAGTGTTGTCTTAAGTTTGGCTTGCTTGGACCGAGTAATGGGACCATTGGCGATTTGCAAGCTTTTGGATCCATCAAATCCAGAAGAGTTTGAAAAAGGTTGTAACGAACTCTTCTGGATTTGATGGTATCTAAGTTGATCTTCTACTTTATATTTCCCATGATCTGCATCAAAACAAGAAAATGTATACCAAGATTGTGGTAGCAAGTTTAAAATCTTACCTTGCTAGGAATTGTATTTGGAATTGAGCATAAGGAAAGCATCTGGTGGTTCATCTTTGATCATTGAAGTTTTGACTACTTTTCCCTGCTCCTTGTTTGTTGATTTAAGTTGTAAGAATGCAAAGTATCCTTGGCAGTGTTTCTGATCTGAAGCTAGGATTGTTGTGGTTCTAGTTAAGCTTGCATTGATGTCTTCAACAGTCCTTATCCTCCTAGCCTTGTAATATGACGTTTTGGGACTCCTAATCTCAGGTTCTGGATTTTGGAAGTGGATTGGTTTGTTGACAACATCACATGATCTCCTTTCAAAAAGTCTGGTTTTCAAAACAGTTTGACCTGTTCCAAGAGAAAGCAAGTTAGGCTTCATTCGTTGTTTGGAGTCTATATAATTACCTCGAGTTTGTTGCTTTGAAGTTTGCTGGCATATATCTGGTGGGTTCTCCTTGATTTGAAAAGAACACGTGAGTTCTTCTTTAATTCTTTGAATCATTGTTGTATTGCCTCCACTGAAATCTCCAATTCCACTCATGGGTACTTGTTTGGACTCTTTATTCTGGTTTATGAGCTGAACCGCAAATGTGCTTCTCTTGGATATTACATCTCCTAAATACTTATGTTTCTGCATAGCTCTTGCTCTTTTCTTAACATTCATGGGACAGAACAAGTGCATTATATTTGAAGTAGAGGATATAAAAAGAGAGTAATTGAAACTATGACCTGTTATGAAATTTTGCCAATATTGAATCAGGTTATGAGCTTCACTTATTGTCGTACCAAACAAGATGTGTTGCATAGACTCAGCTGTGATAATTATTCCTCTTGAAGTATGATCCGGTGATGGACGGGGTGTAAGTGCAGGTTGCTTATACGCCTCATTTGGACTAATAAGTGAGGTTTGTGTTGTTGGGCGTTTCTCTTTTTCACTTATACCTTTTTCAGCTTCTTTTGGACAAGACAAGAGTGATATCACGTCATGAGAACTATTGATAACAGATTGGTTCAGTAGATCACTTACCTTAGTTGGTTCTGCATTAGTGATCTCAGGTTTTGAGATTTGCCTCTGATCTTTGATCAAGTCTAGCTCTTCTTTTTGCTCTACAAGCTTCTTTTGTATATCTCTGGTTTTGGACGTGGAAGCCTTTTCTTTGCCCTTTAGATTTTGGTCTTCAACCTTAGGCTTAGTAAATGACTTCGGATTCTTGTAAGAACTTGATCTTTCTTCCCTTTGATAACTAGGCTTGCTTGCACCAAAACTGTTTTTGTAGCCTCTTCTCTTTAATTGCTTTTCAAACATGATAGCTTTGTGTAGCAGCTTCTCTAACTCCACATAATGTTGAACCTCAAGTCTGTCATGGATCTCTCTATTAAGTCCTCTTAAAAATCTGGCCATGGTAGCCTCACTGTCCTCTTGAATATCAGCTCTAAGCAACAAGGTTTCCATCTCCTTATAGTACTCTTCTACCGATCTAGTTCCTTGAGATAGGTTCCTAAGCTTAAAGTGAAGCTCCCTATGGTAATGACTAGGTATAAACCTTCTCCTCATGATGATTTTCATCTGGTGCCACGACTCTATAGGTAAATCCCCAGCCCTTCGCCTAGAAGTAACCAATTGATCCCACCAACTTAGAGCATAGCTTTAAATGCGGTTGGGGCTACTCGCTAAACCTTGCTTTTCTTTCTGGGTGTACTCCCTAATAATCAAATGAACTATCTCTACATATTCTCTATTCAAGTTTATTCTTCAGGATCATTCCGCGATAGCCCATGCGAACGATGAATTTTGATCTTAGGCCGACAAAGGTTCACGGGAGGTTTAAGCCGCTGGACGTTCCTAGGCATCCGATCATTCTTTGTGGTCTTCTTTTCTCATAGATGGTGATGACCTAGAGGCAGTGACTAAATTAGTACTGCTCAGCATCAGGTAAGGGGTGGTTTTTCCGTAGGCGGTCATTTGATTGATATTTCATTCTCAGCCCTCTGACTGTCGCTTTTAATACTCTTCATTTCATGCTCCTGGTTATCCGACAAATTCTGTTCCAATAAAAAAAGCATTGTCTCATTAGATATGATTAGCACAAGTCAAAACACAAAAAATGACTCACTCTTCAAATGACCACAACCCCTACGAATCGTAAGATTTGATCTTCTCCTTATATACTTACTCAATCTACCTACAGATCCACATGAAAATCCAATATATCTTTTATACTATATTATATTATTACCGCCGAATTTATAGCAAATTACGCAAAAAAAAAAAAAAAAAAAAATTCAAGATCTAGGATGAACGAAGGAAAAAAAAAGAATTCGACTTTTTAAATGGAAAGGAGATACACCTCGGAGGCAGAATCTCAAGAAAATAAACAAAACCGCACTCCAACTAAAGTCACGGAACAAAACCAAACCTTTCAAAACCTGAAACTGACTGTTCACTAGACTGACAAGATAAATTATCAAATCAACATCAATTTCGATTTCAAACACAGTTGATTCGAAATTTTATCTGTTACCAAATATTATGAAAATGTCGAACAAGATAACAGACGAAAGACGACCATTGTGAATTGATTCCAAAAGTCAAAATTTCGAATTAGAAACAACAACTGGTTCTTTGGAGTTGGCTTGATACACTTGATGTAATCCTAGATAGGATCAAGTCCCTGAACGTCTCCAAGAAGTTGTGCAAATGTCAGCAAATCGAAAATGGATGCGGAAGTGAAGAAATATGTTTGTGAAACTTGAAACGGTCGATACTCAAGAACTTGGGTTGGAATGAGGATACTTCACACAAGATGGTGGAAGATCTTGGACTATCAGCTTGCTCGGTATAAATTGATGAAGACAGATCATGTTGAGCAAGAGGTGAAACTTCTAAAGGGTGTGAAAAAACCCTTAGACTTTCGTGCTCTTGAAGGAAATGAGTGAATCGATCCAGATTTTGGATTCAAGAGATGAATCAAACGAGATTAGAGAAGAAATGATTGAATTAAATGTTTGATGATCTAGAAGAGAGATACAAGAGAGATACATATAGAATCCAGGAGGTGCATAGAGTAGTACAAATACTCCTAGGAAACTCCAATGATATATTCACCTGAGAAACTAAAATACAAAACATTAAGAAAGAAGACTAAACTTTAAAACTTTAAACTTAAATGTTTGAATGATGTGATTTAGATAGGATGGAATATGGCTTGGTTCATCAAGAGGCTTTGGTAAAGTACCTTGGGCTTGCCCTCATTAAAACCCTCTTAGAAAACCCATTGGACAAACTAAGAGGAGGGAAAAAGGAGTGCAATCCAAGGCACCTCTCTTGATGAGGTTTAGGTGGCTGGAATCACAACCAATGTGGATGGATAGCACACACTAAAAATGGCCTGGATTGGTGTTGAGAAGGTGTTGTAGTGTTGTCTTAAGTTTGCGCTTCGTTGACCGAGTAATGGCCATTGCGATTTGCAAGCTTTCTTCTTCATCTTCGGATTCTTGTGCGTTATATGCTCTATCTCGTAAGCTTCTCCTTTGCCAAGTACAAGCTTCTCCTTTGCGTTCAGGTTCCTTGCGTGCATGCTCACATCAGATCTCCTTATTAGGAGAAGACATGGAGGTGGATGTGATGGGACACTTTGGCGATTGCTCAAACTCTTCACATTCTAGCTAAGATCACTTCTTTTTGCGACCGCACGATGAAGCGAGTGTTTGAAAGAATTTGTAGCCGTGCACAACTTGTAAGTATGCCCCAAATCCAAACTCCCAAACCAAGGTTTTGTATTTCTTTTACCCATTCCTACCGCGCCTTGGACTGACATTCTATTGACTTTGTTTTGGGATTGCCCGAGGCGAAAGTAGGTAGATTCCATCTTTGTTGATTGTGTTGATCGGTTTTTCGAAAATGGCGCATTTTTTTCCATGTTCATTAAAACGATGATTTGTGCATCTAATATTGCTAGTTTGTTCTTTGAGTAAATGTGTTTTGCATATGCCTAGGACTATGTTCGGAAGACACTAAGTCTTGAGTTACTTTTGGAAGACCCTATAGAGTCGAAATTAGGAAAATAATTATGTTTTCTACTACATGTCATCCGCAAACAGACGGAAAAAAAAGTTGTTAATAGCACTTTAGGATCGCTTTTGAGAACATTCATAAAAAGAACTTAAGTCATGGGAAGATTGTTTGCCTCATTATAGAATTTGCTTTACAATCATGCACAACATTCTACTACTTTGTTTTCGCCTTTTGAACTTGTTTATGTTTTAATTCCACTTACTCTCTTTCAATTAACCCCTTACCTTTGAGTGAGCGTATAAGTTTGGATGGTAAAAAAAGAGCTGAAATTGGTGACACAAATGCATAGAAGGCCAAGGCAAACATCGAACACAAAACAAACTTTACCGTAACATGCAAATAAGGACGAATTAAGAAGGTTTTTGAACCGTGATCTTGTTGGATTTATCTTAGAAAGGAACGGTTTCGGCGAAAAGAAAATTCAAACTCTTACCTAGAGTCGAGTGGACCGTTTCACGTATTTGATAAATCGATTTGAGGAAGGCAATACCTTTTCAAGTGGAGGGTGATGATATGATCATGGACGCAAAGGCATTGGATGATGCTCAAGAAGATTGTTATACTCATTCCGGAAGACTATCACCCGATCTAAGGCAAGGAAGCTAGCTAGAGCGGTTCAACAAATACTTACGGACATTCGATCAAGGTAAGGCAAGCAACTTACGACTTACACCTCGATTTCTCACGCTCATATATCTTTTGAATTACGTTCTTGAGGTTTGGTCGTTTGTGTAAGTTGCGTTGTACTCTTTTTCCTGTATACGGTTTTGTCCCAATAGGTTTTCCGTATAGAGGTTTTAACGAGGCAACCGGCTTACACTGTCTAACGGTCTGACCAAGAGAGAATTCCGCTGGAGTAAACACACTAAATTCAGTCTTTGGTCTTAATTGATTATTCTCTTGTAATTTGCCCTTGTCATTTTCGAGGAGTGTGTTTAAACTTTCCCTTCTCCTTTATATGTCTTCTCCTCTCCCTTGTCAAAGACAGATCATTTTTATTTTGAATCAAAAATCTTTTCAGAGTTTTATACTCTCATCTCTTGTTTCTTTGAAGGTTATTCATAGAAATATTTATCGGTTTATCAAAGAGCCATTCCGCAACTCTTTATCGATTGTGAGTGTTCTTCTCGTGATAAGGGGCACAAAGATCTTCGGTTTAACAGCCACGGTTTGTCATCCTTCTCCTCGGATTCTCCAATCATCGTAGTCACCACCTTGTTTCACATCATTCACTATCATTTTGGCCTAAGGATCTTCGAGTGTCTCTCGTGCCTTAGCATCTCTCGGTGTGGATCCTTTGAAGTCAAGGATTTATCAACCTATATCTCATACAACCGATCTAGAGCAAGCCTATCCTTGGGAGGATCGCAACACACTCATTTCCTCTGACTTCGATTTTTGACGAGACATCTGCATCACAATCCAGGATTAATCCTAATCCCCCCTAATCCTAGTTGGTCTAATCCTATTTCCAACCCTAATTCTATTCCTAATTATAATCTACCTAGTTTGGACGTAGCTGGTTTCCTAAGTTGCTTATTACGACTCAATATTTACTCGATAAAACATTTGAAAAGCACGCGGAATTGCCCGAGCATCATGAACCATGCTCTGATACCACCTTTACTACTTGTAACATCCTTGACCCGTTCTAGAACTAGAACGGACAAGGTCGTCACAAGTAGCCTATATACTTTGATTGATCTGACAGAGGTTCTAGCACCAAGCCAGCGTCCCTAGTTCCTTCCTGACTCGATATTAGGTTTGCTAACCCTTTACCAAGAGAGGAAGTTGTGTCGACCCGGACAAGGCCTTATCATTAACACCACGCCATTTTGAATAAAACATTCTTTATTAACTTAACCAAAACAACAACTTACAAAACATGTTTTATCGACTCGAGTCTGCGGCCTTGTGCCAAAACAATTCACTAACACATACTTCTTTACAATAAGCAACGGAAACTACACCAGCGACCTATACGTCCAAACGTCCCTCTAATTCCCACTATGGTTACCTGAAAAACAAATGGTGGAATCATAAGTATCCTAAACCTAATGATACTTAGTGGAACCGGCCCTGCATAAGACAACGTTAGTCTACCCCAAGTTCCCCACCCCATGCAACTACTCATGCAATCTATTCTACTAATGGCGCATTAAACTGCTGCCATGCTAAGTGGGAAGTCTACTACTTCACCCACTAGCTCGATCAGAAATGACTTAGCTACATGCTTCGTCCATTTCTTCTCTCACACACACACAGAGGATATGCCTCTACGCATTCCTTACCTTGCTACATGCCTCGGTATACTTGCTTCGGCTACTTGCCTTAGCACACACTCACACTCGACTAAGACTCTAACCTAGGACTCTAACCTAGTCTACTCGACACAACAGGTACTAGCCTCAACGCGTTCCCCTCAGAACATGCCTCCATGCATTTCTAATCACTAACCTAGACTCTACAACTAAGTCCTAACCTAATCTACACAACACAACAGGTACTAGCCTCAACGTGTTCCCTTCAGAACATGCCTCCATGCATTTCTGATAACAACACAACAGGTACTAGCCTCAATGCGTTCCCCTCAGAACATGCCTCCATGCATTTCTGATCACACCACAACAGGTACTAGCCTCAATGTGTTCCCCTCAGAACATGCCTCCATGCATTTCTGACAACAACACAACAGGTACTAGCCTCAATGCGTTTCCCTCAGAACATGCCTCCATCTGATCACACCATTTAAATAGGAAAGCTGCGCAACTTTCACTATTTGACAGGAACATGCCTCACCGCATTTCCCCCAGGGCATGCCTCAACGCATCTCTGATTTATGCATTTGGATCCAAAGCCATTGTGATCTCACCGCTTTCCTCCCCTAAATGGACAGTCCGTTCATAGACACGCAGTCTACATGAACGATGTACCACGTTCGGCCCCTCGGGCGCTACCCAAGGATCCAGCCAGCAGGTAATAACGGAAAGACGCCCCATGAGTCACACCACAACTACCACACGGTCTCACTACCGAGGGTTCACATTCCTTGACCCGTTCCATACGGTCGGGACATCACAACTACCACACGGTCTCACTACCGAGGGCCTACAATACACGGCTGATCACAACACAGCCGGTCAGTAACTTCACTATCACCTCTGATCTGTTTCATACGGTCGGGACGCCACACGATTACACTACCGCGGGTCTACGGCTGATCACAATACAGCTGGTCAGATACCACCCGGTTACACTACCGATGGATCCTCCGATCCGTCTCACATGGTCGAGACACCACACGATTACACTACCGCGGGTTCACACATTCCTCTGATCCGTCTCATACGGTCGTGACACCACACGATTACACTATCGTGGGTCTACACACACACACCTCCGATCCGTCTCCAATACGGTTGGGTACAAAACACTAATCCTACACTAAGGACTCAACTACTAACTCCTATACTAGGACTACCACACGGTTTCCTTTCCGAGGGTCTAAACTCATCCGATCCGTCTCCAATACGGTCGGGAACACTACACTAATCCTATCCTAAGGACTACCACTCGGTCTAACTACCGAGTGTCTACCCTAATCTAACTACCTAGTCTAACTCTAACGGAATAGAGTTACACATTTATCTAACTACCTAGTCTAACTCTATCGTAATAGAGTTACACTCAAACAATCTAGTTCTAATAACTAGATGACACAACTAGACTACTATGTTTACTCCTAAACCTCACACACAACTAATTCTATCAACATAGAATTCAACACACAACCACTACTATTACTTGCAATCCAACATGCAAGCAACAAATCTAACAACTAATGCAATCACACATGCACACTAACAACATAATGCAATCAACACATGCATTCTAACAACCTAATGCAATCAACACATGCATTCTAACAACTTAATGCAATCAACACATGCATTCTAACAACCTAACGATCAATTACCAATAATTAATCCTAAACATGCATGCTAATTCCAAATAATTAATTATCCTAATTAATCCTAATCCATTTGATTAATTCTCCTTAATTAATCTCAATTAACTAGATTAATTATCTTAATTAATCCCTATAACCTCGATTAATTATTCTTAATTAATCATAATTATCATGATTAATTACCCTTTAATTAATCCTAGCATGCATACTAATCCAAATTCTAATCATGCAATTATTTAATTAATTAACCTAATTACCCTAACTACCCATCCTTATATGTGCCACCGTAATTCACACACTTCGAGAACTCACCTTAGTTTGCCGGACGGTTGTGCGCTTTGAGTACTTAGCGGCTCGCTCTCCTCGACAATTCCTTCGGACGGCTCTTCGGATCACTCCTCACGAACCAACTCTCGAACGGCAACTCCAGACCTCTCGGCAACAATGCCTCGGCAAGACTCAATCCTCGGCAATAACCTCTCGGCAAACACTCCCTTTCCGTCCGCGGTAAACTCTCCACATGGCCACGGACAAGGTAAGCTCTCCCTTCTCTCTTCTTTCTCTCTCTAAGTTTCTCTTTGGTGTGTGCAAAATGAGAGCTCCTACCTCCTCTATTTATAGGCAAAGTCTTGGTGCATGGCTCCTTACATGTGTCCTCACCTTAGACACATGTCCACATTTTCCAAAACATGGTGATCAAGTTTATTCTCCATCTAACAAGTGTNGGCAAATCAATCACACTTCCGTGCCAATTAACAACCTAAAGTCAGATTCTAGTTCGCGAGGCTAAAATCAGCATTAAACTCAAGTCTAGGTGAAAAGCTCTATAGAATACTCCCTAACAATAGATTCAGATCTATCAATTCATCAAGTACTCTTAAGTAACCCTAATCCTAACAGGGGATCTACTCAGACATGGCGAATGCAACAAATACAATGAATAGAATAGATATCATAATATAAAAATCAAATAGAGTAGAAATACAAAAAGGTTCAAGATTTCTTCTATCAAACTCTGTTGCAGAAAAACTCTCTTCCAGAAATCACAAGGTGTCCTCTCATGAGGCACTCCAAACCTAATTATAATGTTCTAAAACGTTTTTGAAATCTCTCTCGAAAAATAAGGAAAACTTCTAAATGAATCTCGTGTTTGTCTCGCGTTCTGGTCACGGGTATCGACCGATGCCATAAGTGGCATCGATCGATGCCTGGTCTTTTGGTCGTGGGACTCCCAAACGGAGGGTGTCGATCGATGCTTCTCAGCGTCGATCGATGCTTGGCTTGTTCCCGAACTGCTTCAACTCCAGATTGCCTCAAAAGCTTCTCAAATTCTCCAATTAGCTCCAAAGCGCCTATATCTTTGAAAAGAACCTGAAAGACTCTAAAACTAGAGAAAAGACTCAACAAAAAGGACTTATATCATGGCTAAAAACGGGTGAAAACCATGATATATCAGTCCACATTTTCCAAAACATGGTGATCAAGTTTATTCTCCATCTAACAAGTGTCCAGCTTCTAGAAGCATCTCCCTTGGGCACAAGGCAGCCACTCACAGCTCGCCATCCAGCCCGACTTGTCTCCAACATGTTTCGGACATATCTCGGACATGTTTCCAACATTTTCGATCTCCGCTCCCCTGACGCCTAACAAGCCGTCCTAGGCTAGATTTGTGTGTCGTCCTAGTGTCCCCTTGACATGACATTAATCTCACAATGATCCTTGGGTTTTACGAATGTTTCCGCATTGACCCCACATTTCTGTCCGTACGGCCGTACCATGTCCGTACAATCGTATCGCGTCCGTACGGTCGTACCGTACCACCATCCGTACGGCCCTTCACGACCATCCGTACGATCGTTCGTACATGTCCATATGATTGTTCGTACACTATTCTGATGGCTCCTCCGGCGACTTCGAGACACTATTCCGGCATCATCTTGGTACCATCTTGGCATTACTTAGGCGACTCTTCTAAAATCTTTCCGCGAATCTTTGGCACTAATCCAACCATGATCCCAAGTCCGCAACTCCACTTCTCCTTTGGTCATTCGGGCGACAATTTTGTTGATTTGGCGTACTCTTCGAAAGATCTTCCATCGAGCTACTTTTGCCTTTGGTTGATTTTAGGTTGTACGAATTCCTGTGGTCCACGTACCGCTACTTTTGGTACAGGGTGTTACAGAGTCCATACGGTCAAAACCCATGCATTGTACCCAGGACAACGGGTCAAGTGCATAAGACTCAGATGACACTGGCTTACCACTCCCTCTTCGGTATCGCAATCTACATGTCCTCGATGCACATAGGCGACACCGCCACTCTGCTCTTTGCTATACGCCAAGCTCGGATACATGCTTTCCATCGAAGCATGCCCATCCGTTCCCAGCGTTTCCGACTATCGTATAGCCAAACTTCCCATCAAAAGATGGTTGCCTCGAACATTCANAGTTCATAATCTCCAACAAGTTTGACTCAATAAAACAAAGATTTGACTCAAAAAGACTCAAAACTGGACTGACTCTGACTCTAAGAAAAACAAACACAATGTCAGTAGTCACCTCCCCCAGACTTGAACAACACTGTCCCCAGTGTTATCTAGCCTAGAGGAAGCAAAATAAAGCACAGGAACAAATTGGCTGTGGGTAAGGTTGACAATACCGTGGAAAAGTGATGGGCATCGATCGATGCTTAGGAGTATCGATCGATGCCGAAGGTCTGTGTCGAATTCGGAAACTCAATATAGTGTCTACTGAAACCAAAAGTCAGCTGAAGTAACTGTCAGATCAGAGAACACAGTTAGAAGCAACAGAATAACATATAGCCATAAGTTCCAACAAGTTTTGACAATGAGATTAGACAAGGTCAGAAAATAAAGCAAAACAAAAGAGAAGAGAAGAAAGGGAAATGTGAAACCAAGGAACAGAGGCTAGTCTGAATCCTCATCAGAGTCTGACGCAGAGACAGGGTAGCGCGTCGAAGGGCCAGCAGCAGTGGGGTCGGCGTCTGTGGAAGACATGCAGCGACAGCGAGAAACAGCAGACCAGATGCTCTGAAGACTCTCCACCACGTACCTCTGAAAGGTAGCTGTCTCCATGGGTAGCTCTGGTGGTGGAGGAAAAGAAGGAGCAGGAGCAGAGGTCTGTCGGCGCTGGGAACGGCGAGGCTGACTCCCAGCAGAGTCAGCAGCTGGTGTCTCGGCTGCAGCGACAGGAACGGACTGAAGCTGACGAGGTGCGCGGACACGAACAGAAGGAGCAACCGAAAGCAGACTCGGGTCCGGATCGAAGTGCAGTCGAGAGGGGTGAGTGCCAATGGTGGTGAGAGTGCGGTTGGGGAGCTGCACAAAGAGCTCTCCATCTGTAGTAGGTAAACACCAACGGCGAGTGGCCTTCAACCAACGCATATGCTGCATATGCTGCTCATCCATGAGGGAACGAGTAGTCACTACGGAGCATGCTGCAGTGGAGATGCCAAAGTGCTCGAAGATAGGGGTGAGAAGGCTGCCCACTGACTCTGATTTACGCGCTGTGGCGTAGTTGCGGCCAGTGAAGGGCTTGGTCTTCAGAGAGACCAAGTGGTGAGCAAAGAGAGCGCCAATGTTGACCGCGAGGTTCATCTCGGGCCACTCAAACCTATCCTCAGGAATGATGTCGCCAACTGCCTTGAACAACAGCATCAGCTCCGAGATCCTCAGCTTGTTCGGCTCCATCTTGCAGAATAAGGTGGAGCTGATAATCCTGGCAATGCAGCGCAGAGTCGGATGGCGGATATCGATCTGAGTAGAGGTCTTGGAGCTGTAGGCGCCAAGACCAATGAGTCGCCAAAAGTTCTGCAGATCCTGAAACTGAGAGGGGAGAGCAACCTGCTGTGGATGGGGATCGAACCCGTAGATACCACAAAGGTCAGAAAAAGGCAGCCTGTAACGAACTCCTCTGATCAGAAATGTCAGCGTGCCCTCTGAAGCAGTGCGATGGACCTCATCTCTGTAATACACTCGAGCAGTGGCGAGGAACTGGCGCACAAGGTCTGGGTAGAGGTCATATTGCCTGGAGTGAAGAGTTCCTAACCCAATCTTCGCCAGCATGGCAGCAAGTTCCACATCAATGCCCAACCGACGCATGGTGTGTGGATCGATGAAACGAGTAGGTAGGATGATGACGCGAAGCCACTCGTTGTAGAACAGGGTATCATACTCGTCCCACTCCTCAGCTATAGGCCTGTAAATGCAGGCCTCACTCTCTGTCTCATCCTTGGGGAGACCTTCCCAATTACGTCGCGGGATGATCCTCTTCCCCTCGAGCTTAGGCCAGGGAGGCCTAGAATCAGGTACAGGAGCAGAAGGAGGCGGAGAACGTCGTGGCACAGGCCTCAGGTCGCTGATATGAGCAACGATGAAGCTCTGACGGCCCGTGTCCTCTGTAAAACCCAACCGGAGGACGCGGTAACGATCGCGAGTCAGAATCGCTGTAACGACGCCAGGGTGCCATTCTGAGTCATGGAAGGCCTCCACCTCATCTTGGAGATCATAACTGCTGCATGGAGGGTTGGAACTAGAAGCATTGTCTTGTCGGGATCTCTTGCGAGGAGCCATCTGCAAAATTTGAAAACGAAAACAGAAATCAGAGCAGCTCCTGCGTCTAGTGAGTGCAGGCATCGATCGATACCAGGGGGTATCGATCGATGCTGAAAGTATGAGCGCATAATCCTGACAAACGATACATCAAACACCACATAAGTCGGGCATCGATCGATACAAAGGGGTATCGATCGATGCTCGACGCATACATGTATAATTCAATCCCAGAGCACTCAAAATTCCGATCTATTACCTGAAATCCGAATCCCTAAGGCTACTCCAACCCTATTCTAACCATTCTCAACTTAATGGGGCAAGTTCATTCACCTATAGCTAATGTTGACAAGAAACAGAGTTAAAGCTTCACAACAAAGGAAACCCCAAATCGATTTCTCCAACAAATCTAAAAGGGTGAAATCGAGTGCATTACCTGGTAGATCGAAGGAGGGAATGGGACAATGATAATGAGAACAAAAATCTGATGAAAATAGGGTGTGAAATCAAAGAATATGATGAAGAATCGAAAAAAATGAAAATGGGGGAGACAGGAAGGAGAGACGGCGTCGAGCGACGAAGAGGAGTAATGAGAATTTAAGCAAAGTCTCGAGGGTTTTATCGAAGAACCTACCTGGGTGCTGGGCATCGATCGACACTATAAGTGGTATCGATCGATGCTCAGCGTAGTGCATAACTCTCTTCAAGCGGATGGCATCGATCGATACGGAGGGGTATCGATCGATGCTCGACGTTTGCACCTGGTTCCACGTGAGAAACTCGACACAAAAAACAAAAACAAAACGAAATAAATCAAAAGAAAGACTATGTGCAGACTCACCAGTGGGTTGCCTCCCACCAAGCGCTTGTTTAATGTCATTAGCTTGACATGGAGATCAGTCAGGCGGTGGGTGGTTCAGCCAGAGGCATAATGTGTCCATCTGGAATAGCGGCTGTCGCCCAATAGTGTTTTACCCGTTGTCCATTGACAGTGAACTCCCTGCCTTCGGCAGTCAGCAACACTACAGCTCCATGTGGGCGGACCTCCTTGATCGTGAAGGGACCTGACCAACGGGAACGCAATTTCCCAGGAAACAATTGCAAACGAGAGTTGTACAAAAGTACCTGGTCATTGGGTTCGAAGTGTCTGGAAAGGATCTTCTTGTCATGATAGGCCTTGGTCCTCTCCTTGTACAGCCTAGAATTCTCATAGGCGGAGTGTCTTATCTCATCCAACTCATTCAGCTGAACCAATCGCCTTTCTGCAACAGACTTGATGTCGAAATTCAACAACTTTGTAGCCCAGGCTGCCTTATGCTCTATCTCAACAGGAAGATGGCATGCTTTTCCATACAACAAATGGAACGGTGTTGTACCCAGTGGTGTCTTGAACGCTGTTCTGTAAGCCCAAAGAGCGTCGTCTAGTTTCAGCGCCCAATCCTTCCTTGTAGCACCAACTGTCTTTTCCAAGATCTCCTTGATTTGTCTGTTGGAGACCTCTACTTGTCCACTAGTCTGAGGATGATATGGTGTGGCAACGCGGTGATGAACACCATATTTCCTCAGCAGCTTCTCAAAGATCTTGTTGATGAAGTGAGTACCTCCATCACTGATGACAACTCTAGGTACTCCAAATCGTGGAAAGATGATCGTCTTAAACAGCTTAAGCACCACGGCAGAATCGTTGGTAGGACTAGCAATTGCCTCCACCCACTTAGAAACATAGTCAACTGCGACCAAGATGTATCGGTTTTGTCGCGATGGAGGGAATGGTCCCATGAAATCAATACCCCAGCAATCAAAGACCTCAACCTCCAGGATGAAGTTCTGTGGCATCTCATGGCGTTTGCTAATCTTACCTCGTCTCTGACATGCATCGCAAGAAGAAATGAAAGAGTGGGCATCCTTAAACATCGTGGGCCACCAGAAACCGGCTTGCAAAACCTTGGAGACCGTCTTGAATGTAGCGAAGTGTCCAGCATATTCAGAACCATGGCAGTGAAAAAGGATCTCTGTCACTTCACACTCAGCTACACACCTTCTGTAAATCCCATCAGAGCAATGCTTGTACAAATAAGGCTCATCCCAGAAGTAGCGTCTCACATCTCTCATGAACTTCTTCTTCACATACTTCTTGAGATGTTTTGGTTCTAGATCAGCAGCAAGGTAATTGGCGATGTCGGCATACCACGATTCAGCAGGAGAAACGATCGCAAAAAACTCCTCAAATTCAGAGGGATCTGGAGAGGAATCGAAGATGGTAAGGCTATGGCATCGATCGATACAGTGAGGGTATCGATCGATGCTCGAATCTTGAATTGAAGGTAACAATGCGTGAGGGTATCGATCGATACTCCCGGGGCATCGATCGATGCTCTTCGTCTTCATCGACAGAATTGAAGCAGAACCAGTCTCGACGAGGTACATTGTCTCTTCAGGCAAGGAATCATCAATGGGCACTTCTGCACTGATCCTCATGCGTGAGAGATGATCTGCAACGCTGTTCTCTACTCCTTTCTTATCCCTGATCTCTATGTCAAAGCCCTGGAGTAGCAAAACCCATCGACACAATCGAGGCTTCATGTCCTTATTCTGCAGCAGATATCGAAGAGCAGCATGATCAGTGTGCACAATCACCTTGCTTCCTATCAGATAGGACCGAAACTTCTCAAAAGAGAACACAACAGCAAGCAATTCCTTCTCAGTGGTGCTGTAGTTCCTTTGGGCGTCATCCAGCGTTCTGCTGGCATAGTAGATCACATGAAGCTTCTTGTCCTTCCTCTGTCCCAAAACAGATCCAACTGCATAGTCACTTGCATCACACATGACCTCAAAAGGCAGACTCCAATCTGGTGGTTGCACAATAGGAGCTGAAACCAATGCTTTCTTGATCATCTCAAATGCAGCAAGGCACTCTGGTGTAAAATCAAATGCAACATCTTTGCATAGCAGAACAGTAAGCGGCCGTGCTAGCCCTTGGGAGAAATCCTGAATGAACCTGCGATAGCAAACACGCAGCATGGCCCAAGAAAAACTCCGAATGTCTTTCACTGATGTAGGGCGGCAAGGAGGCTTTGTCATAAACCTGAATCTTCGGCTATCACCTCAATCCGCAGCTTTAGAGACACTTATGTACCAGACAAATGCCATCCTGGACCATAAAGTGGCACTTTTCCCAATTCAAGAACCAATGGCTCTCCTCACAGCGCTGAAGTACCTTGCACAAAATTATCCAGAACAACGCCTTTAAATGAGGTCCATAGTACACGAAAAAGTTCCATCCATATAAATACTCCATGAACTCCTCGTATCATATCTAGGAATAGACACATCATGCATCTTCTGGAAATGTAGCAGGAGCATTGCATAAACAAATGGCATCCTCCTATAGGCAAATGTGCCATAGGGACAAGTGAAAGTCGTCTTCTCCTGATCATCTGGGTGTATCGGGATCTGAAAAGAAAGCCTGAGTAGCCATCCAAGAAGCAATAGTAAGGATGACTAGCCAGCCTCTCCAGCATCTGATCAATGAAGGGTAACGGGAAGTGATCTTTCCTTGTTGCTGCATTTAGCTTCCTGTAGTCAATGCACATGCGATGCCCCAGTGATTGTTCTCGTCGGAACCACAGCTCTCATCATTCTCATTTTTAAGCACTGTGAAGCCTTCCCTTCTTAGGACAACGTGAACGGACTGACCACACTGCTGTCAGAAATGGCATAGATAACCCTGCTTCAACAGTTTCAAGAATCTCTTGCCTTAACCACTTCCTTCAGATTCGGGTTAAGTCGCCGCTGATGCTCTATTGAAGCCTTCGACTCGTCCTCAAGATGAATCCGATGCATGCAAAGATCGGTGAAAGACCTGAAATATCATCAAGAGAATAGCCGAGAGCTTTGCGATACTTGCGCAGCTTGCTCAAGCAGTAAAGCGACCTCTGCGTTTGTTCAAAGAAGAATTAACAATAACAGGGTAAGTAGAGTTAGGGCCGAGAAACACGTACCTTAAGCTAGCTGGGAGTGGCTTAAATCAAGCTTAGGAGCTTTAGCTTCACTCCAATCAGGTGGAGAATCGGATTTTGGTGCGAGGAACTAGCAGCTCTTCCTGGACGAAGTGGTTGGCATCGATCGATACCCTCGCTGGTATGATTCGATGCTTGCAGCTTGCTGTAGGATCGTCGCATATGCAGCAAAGACCCAACTCAGTCGGTGGGGACTGTCTCTGTCTCAACTGAACAAACCAACAGCTCGGTCCAAGGGATTTTCGGGGTGCAATCTCTGGAAGTACTCATCTGATAGGTCACCAAATGAGTCAACGAAGAAAGTCTGACCATCGATGGTTGGTTTCTTCATCAACTTTTCCATGTTAAATGTCATGACCAAATCACCTATGTTGAGAGAGTATCTGCCCATTTTTTGCAGTCGATTAGGGCTCCAGCTGTAGCTAAGAACGGTCTGCCCAAAATCAAAGGATCCCGCGGTTCAGCATCGTACTCAAGAACGATGAAATCAGTTGGAACTAGACAGCTCCCAATGGTGATCGGAACATCTCTCAAGCAAGCCTTCAGGAAACCGGACCGATCGATCAGCGAGGATCAAGGAGATTCTTCTCGGTGTGAAGTCCGTCATCCCCATCCTCTTAGCCACAGAATATGGCATAGAGGTTCACGCATTGAACCAAGATCGCATAGGGAACGTTCGAACCGCTCTGTGAAGATTGGGCAATCTAGGACAAAACTACCAGGGTGCTGGCAGTTTTTCTGGGTATCTTGTTGAGAAGATAGCACTGCAGCTCATGGGTGACTCGCAAAACTCCATCCTACAAGATTCACGTTGCTCGAAACCATCCTCTTTGATATACCGTCTGAAAGCTGGTGCAGTCTTAAGAGCATCGACGAACGGGAGTCGAACCACTATCTTCTCTAGCATCGCTCTGCATCTACATCTTCTGTTTCTTTCTTCTTGACTTAGCAGGAGGTCGAGGAAAGGAATCTTCGGTACATATGCTCTGCCGACATGACCTGTTGACTGCTTCTGTTCTGGTCGACTTTGGAATGAGTATCGATCGATGCTGGGGTAGTATCGATCGATGCTCGCGTTTTTTCAACCGTATCCGTGGAATTCTGAACAGGTTGTCGTGGTTGAGGAGGAGCATCGATCGATACAGGGGTGGTATCGATCGATGCTGGCAAGTTTCCAGCAAACTGATCATCTTCATCGTCGTCTCCAACAAGATTGACGACTTTCTGAGGCGAATATGATGTCTTCTGCTTGGGGCACCTCTCTACCACTTCTCAACGTGATAGCATGAACATGTTCCCTCGGATTCACTGTCTTACCAGGTAAAAACCATCTTGTCTCTTTACAGTCTCTGCCGTCTGAGCAATCTGGGTTTCCAGCTTCTGCTGTGGATGTTTAGAGCCTCAATCTTGCCATTCAGATCAAGTGTATAGGGCGTCCATCTTCCCATTGAATCAACAGTCATCTCTCTGCCCTCAAGAATCTGCTCAAGCATAGTCTCCATTTTGCTCTCTGGGGTCTTTGGAGGTGGCGCCTGATAGGACGAATTTCCATAAGTTCTGGTGTACCCACTGCTCTGAAAGGGCTTCTGAGATCCGAAATTCGCAGGCTTGAAATCAGATTTGAATCCACCTCTCTGAGAATTGTTGGTGAAGCCCGCGTTGTATGAATTCTGATACCCACTACCACCTATGTAGTTAACATCTTCAGCTTCACCTTCTTCCATGATGTTCTCAACTTCTTCAGCAAAGTGAACTGCTTCTGCTGCTTACCCAATAGCAGATTGTGAACTGAATCCAACTTAGCTTGTACCTCAGCTATCTGTAACCCACCAACACTACCATTCTGCTTCTTCCTCTCAAAATCAGCATTCTTAGTACTGTTGCTAGAAGCCAGATTATCAATTAGCACATAAGCGTCCTTCTGGATACCTGGTGTTGAAATTTCCATTGCTGGCAGCGTCCAAAGCCATCTGATACCTCCAATCGATCCCTCTGAAGAAGATACCCAACAACTGAACCTGCGAGAATCCGTGTGAGGGCAGTCCCTCTGATAAGAACGAAATCGAACCCAGGCGGCCTTGAATGCTTCAGTTGCTCCTGAGAAAACTGGGAGATCTTGTTCCTAAGTTCCTCTGACCTCGCATCATCATAGAAGTTATTCAGGAAAGCAGTCTTGGTTTCCTCCCAAGTGGTCAGAGAACCTGGAGGTAACTGCTTCAGCCAGTAAGCTGCATCTCCACTAAGAGAGTAGGGGAAGAGCTTACAGAAGAGGAAGTCATTGGACACTCCATTGTATTTGATACTGGTGACCAAGTCCTCGAACCTCTCGATTGATCCATGGGATGCTCATGAGAAAAGACCATGGAACGGATGCTGACCTACAAGTGTATAGTAGGCAGGCTTCAGCTCGAAGTCATTCCTCTGGAAGGTAGGAATCGAATAGCAGATCGGTTGGCATAGAACTGATCCGGTCTGTTGTACTCCCCAAGCGTTCTGGCGCGATTACCCTGAACATTCCCAACATTCCCACGCACAGCTGGTGGATAACCAAATTAGCAACCGGTGCAGGGGGCAATAATATAACCTTCTGCATCAAGTCTCTGTCCCTGCGCGTCACACAGGTGACCCTCCTGATCTCTCAAAACCCCAGCTTCATCACGAGCAAGAACAATTGGATGATTCATCTCAGCTTGTTTCTTTTGCTTTCTGATTGTACGCTCTAAATCAGCTAGTTCTTTGGTAGATAGGTTGATCAGCTGCTTGTTCTTGCTTCCTCTGGTCTCTCGATGCTGCATACACCTGAAGGACAAAGGAGAAACGCGTAAGTGACGAAAATAAACAACGAGTATCGATCGATACTGAGGGGTATCGATCGATGCTCAGCACTTAGACAAAATTCTAAATCGTAATCTAATGGTGAAATTAGAGTCCCGCGGCAACGGCGCCAAATTTTGATATGCTCAAACTAATACCCTAAAGTATCTAAGCAGTCGCTATAGTAATTTAGGGGTCGAACCACAAGACTCAAGATGACACTCAATAGATTTAGAAATAAGAAGTAAGCTAAGCAGAATAGATGGAATTAAGAAATAACAAAAACAAGTAAATCAAGGATATAAAATCAATGGAGGAAAAGCTAGGCTTAGGGAAACTTGCAGGTAAATCAGGATTATCAAATCAAATCAATTGTCAGGAATAAATTAAGCCCGCGCTTTCAAACTTGAAACACAGATGTAAAGTAAACCAACTATCGTTGCGAAAACTATCTATGTCTAAACCTAGAATTCCAAATTCCTTTGCAAATTCATAGAATTCAGACAAGCATTAAAGTTCAAGTTCAATTGTTCACAAAATCCCTAAACCAAATTCCTTTGCGAATAGGGCTTTTGCTCACCAAACACTAGATCAGGCAAATCAATCACACTTCCGTGCCAATTAACAACCTAAAGTCAGATTCTAGTTCGCGAGGCTAAAATCAGCATTAAACTCAAGTCTAGGTGAAAAGCTCTATAGAATACTCCCTAACAATAGATTCAGATCTAGCAATTCATCAAGTACACTTAAGTAACCCTAATCCTAACAGGGGATCTACTCAGACATGGCGAATGCAACAAACACAATGAATAGAATAGATATCATAATATAAAAATCAAATAGAGTAGAAATACAAAAAGGTTCAAGATTTCTTCTATCAAACTCTGTTGCAGAAAAACTCTCTTTCCAGAAATCAACAAGGTGTCCTCTCATGAGGCACTCCAAACCTAATTATAATGTTCTAAAACGTTTTTGAAATCTCTCTCGAAAAATAAGGAAAACTTCTAAATGAATCTCGTGTTTGTCTCGCGTTCTGGTCACGGGTATCGACCGATGCCATAAGTGGCATCGATCGATGCCTGGTCTTTTGGTCGTGGGACTCCCAAAACGGAGGGTGTCGATCGATGCTTCTCAGCGTCGATCGATGCTTGGCTTGTTCCCGAACGGCTTCAACTCCAGATTGCCTCAAAAGCTTCTCAAATTCTCCAATTAGCTCCAAAGCGCCTATATCTTTGAAAAGAACCTGAAAGACTCTAAAACTAGAGAAAAGACTCAACAAAAAAGGACTTATATCATGGCTAAAAACGGGTGAAAACCATGATATATCAGTCACACATTTTCCAAAACATGGTGATCAAGTTTATTTCTCATCTAACAAGTGTCCAGCTTCTAGAAGCATCTCCCTTGGGCACAAGGCAGCCACTCACAGCTCGCCATCCAGCCCGACTTGTCTCCAACATGTTTCGGACATATCTCGGACATGTTTCCAACATTTTCGATCTCCGCTCCCCTGACGCCTAACAAGCCGTCCTAGGCTAGATTTGTGTGTCGTCCTAGTGTCCCCTTGACATGACATTAATCTCACAATGATCCTTGGGTTTTACGAATGTTTCGCATTGACCCCACATTTCTGTCCGTACGGCCGTACCATGTCCGTACAATCGTATCGCGTCCGTACGGTCGTACCGTACCACCATCCGTACGGCCCTTCACGACCATCCGTACAATCGTCCGTACATGTCCATATGATTGTTCGTACACTATTCTGATGGCTCCTCCGGCGACTTCGAGACACTATTCCGGCATCATCTTGGTACCATCTTGGCATTACTTAGGCGACTCTTCTAAAATCTTTCCGCGAATCTTTGGCACTAATCCAACCATGATCCCAAGTCCGCAACTCCACTTCTCCTTTGGTCATTCGGGCGACAATTTTGTTGATTTGGCGTACTCTTCGAAAGATCTTCCATCGAGCCACTTTTGCCTTTGGTTGATTTTAGGTTGTACGAATTCCTGTGGTCCACGTACCGTACTTTTGGTACAGGGTGTTACAGAGTCCATACGGTCAAAACCCATGCATTGTACCCAGGACAACGGGTCAAGTGCATAAGACTCAGATGACACTGGCTTACCACTCCCTCTTCGGTATCGCAATCTACATGTCCTCGATGCACATAGGCGACACCCGCACTCTGCTCTTTGCTATACGCCAAGCTCGGATACATGCTTTCCATCGAAGCATGCCCATCCGTTCCCAGCGTTTCCGACTATCGTATAGCCAAACTTCCCATCAAAAGATGGTTGCCTCGAACATTCATGGAAAGAAAAACTAAACTTTGAACAGCCCAAGAGAACTCCAACGTTCATCGAGTGCCATCCTTTGTTATCGTCGAACCTTCCCGTTTCAGCCCAAGCAACATGTGTGAGAGATGCCCATGGGTGACACCTTCCCCTTGCTTCCCCATCGGACAGCCTAGGCAGATCCATGCTTTCCATCGAAGCACGCCCATCCACCTAGGCACAGGTGGTAACGATGCCCATGGGGACATCTCAGTATTCGTGCGCTTTCCGAATATATACCGCCACCCATTCGGCCTCGAAGAATCCATATCTACCCACGCAAGACACGCCCATTCTCCTCAGCGACGGGGTGGAACGATGCCCATGGGGACATCTCGGTATAACATGCGCTATTTGTTTATACTACCACCCATTTCGGTCTCGAGGAATCCATGCCCGCCCATGCATGACACGCCCATTCCCCTTGGCCACTCACCATCTTTCGTTGGTCGGACGGTCAGACATCCCAAGGTTCGGTAACTCGTTCGCATCTGATGTGCTCAAATCTAATACCCTAAAAGTATCTAAGCAGTCGCTACAGTATTTTAGGGGTCGAACCACAAAGACTAAGGATAACACTCAATAGATTGTAGAATAGGAATTAAGGTAAGCTAAATAGATGAAATCAAAGACAGCAAAACAATTAAAACAGGTAGAAATTCAGTGGAGGAAAACGCTAGGCTTAGGAAAACTTGCAGGTAATTCAGAATTATCAAATCAATTCAATTGTCAGGAATATATTAAGCTCCGCTTTCAAAACTTGAAACACAGATGTAAAGTAAACCAACTTTCATTGCGAAGACTATCTATGCCTAAACCTAGAATTCCAAATTTCTTTGCAAATTCTATGAATTTAAACAAGCATTAAAGTTCAAGTTCAATTGTTCACAAAAATCCCTAAACCAAATTTCTTTGCGAATAGGGCTTTTGCTCACCAAACACTAGATCAGGCAATCAATCACACTTTCGTGCCAATTAAACAACCTAAAATCAGATTCTAGTTCGCGAGGCTAGAATCAGCATTAATCTCAAGTCTAGGTGACAAGCTCTATAGATTATTCCCTAACAATTAATTCAGATCTAATAATTCATCAAATACCTTTAAGCAATCCTAATCCTAACAAGGAGTCTACTCAGACATGGTGAAAGCAACAAACATCATGAATAGAATAGATATCATATAAAAACAATGAAATAGAGTAAGAATATAAAGAGGTTCAAGAAGTTCTTCTCCAAAAGACTCAATTGCAGAATACTCTATCTCCAGAAATCACCAGGTATTCTTCTGGAGGCTGTAAAACCTAATTAAATAGCTAATCAAAACGTTTTGGAGTTCTTCGAAGAATAAGGAAAACTTATATGGACAATCTTTGGGTTTGTTGGCGTTCTGGTCACTGGCATCGACCGATGCTTTAAGTGGTATCGATCGATGCCAGGCTCTTTGGTTGTGGTTATTCCAAACGAATGGTGTCGATTGATGCTGAGCTTGTTCCCGAACGGCTTCAACTCCAGATTGCTTCAAAAGCTTCCCAAATCCTCCAATTAGCTCCATACGCGCCTATAACTTGAAAAGAACCTGAAAGACTCTAAACTAAAGAAAAGACTCAACAAAAGACTTTAATTATGGCTAAAAACGGGTAAAAACCATGATATATCAGCATCCCACCAATTCGCATCCCACGTTCGGATTCCCACGATCGTTGCCGAGTAGGTAGGTACTTCGGTCTGTACGGACATCCAACAACACCCACCCCCTATATAGCTTTTAGTCATTTAACGACCGGACACCAGGAGACATTGATGTGTCTGAGGAGTCACTTGTGCCATAAAAAAACAATTAGGAATTTTTTTCTGATTTTTTGCAAATTAATAAGGATAGTTAAACTTAATGTCTGGTAAAGTTTCAGAATTTTTAGAGCAGTCTAACTAGTTCTTTTGTATTTTACCAAAATCAGAAGATCATGGCCTAGCCGGAGCTCATCGGACATTTTACTAGGCGGTTCGGATTTTACCAACGATTCACGTACTGATCGACGATTCCTCGGACATTTTCCTCGGCGGTTTTAGATTTTACCAACGATTCACGTACTGATCGACAATTCCTCAGACATTTTCCTCGACGGTTTGAATTTTACCGACGATTCACGTACTGATCGACGATTCCTCGGAGGTTCAGATTTTACCGACGATTCACGTACTGATCGACGATTCCTTGGATATTTTCCTCGGAGATTTGGATTTTACTGACGATTCACGTACTGATCGATGATTCCTCAGACATTTTCCTCGGCGGTTCGGATTTTACCGATGATTCTCGTACTGATCGACGATTCCTCGGACATTTTCCTCAGTGGTTTGGATTTTACCGATGATTCACGTGCTGATCGATGATTTCTCGGACATTTTCCTCGGAGGTTTGGATTTTACCGACGATTCACGTACTGATCGACGATTCCGCTGACATTTTCCT
>SMJT01000187.1:141614-174643 GCA_004349715.1 Crucihimalaya himalaica
AAGTAAAGATATAGCATCCGCATCATACGCACATCCGCATCATATGCACCTAAACAATTAAAATGGTCTGAAATAACTATTTCAGATCAATGGCAATTGAATATAACTCAACCACTACGAAATCTAGAACAAAAAAAATATTTCAAAGATAATTGAACAAAGAGACGGCCGAATTCTACTCCATTTTGGCTCCTTTAGAGAACTTCTTCCACCACGAATTACTCCATATTCTTCTAGAGCTTCTTTTTCTGAATATCGAACTATTAAAACTAGCATGGAATCTGACGATGAAAGTGTAAACCAAAACATTAATCAGGAACAAGGTCCAATTAATTTTAAAACTCCAATTGCTGAACCTAATCCAGATCTATATCCAAATTCTCCAACACAATCCGACTTTAAATCAATAAATGTTATCGTAAAAGAATTTGAAATAGATAAAACATATATTCGGCAAGACTTTTATTCCAAGATCAATAAAGAAAAAAGATTATGGTATTTCAATACATATTCTAAAGAAACAACTATCTTATTTCGAGAAGCATGGTATAATTATATGATATTAAATAACATTAATATTCCGTTTTTTATTTGGTTTGAAAATTACTCAACAAACAACCAATTAAATTATCCATTCAAAACAATTAACGTAAATACCATTTTAAGTCGAACTTGGAATCTTACTAATGGAAATACGTCAAAATCAATTCATCATCCCCTAAATCATTTAAAACCGGTGCAAATAAGGATGACAAAGAACCAATTTTAGGATCTGATATTAAATCTATTTATGAGCAAAATAATTATCATAGTCAAATCCTTCATACTATAGCTAAACAAATAGATCACATCGATTGTAAAATAGAACCTAAAGAACAAATAATTAAACCTCTTCCAGAGCTAAGTCCTTTCGCATCAGTATCTCAACCGATATTCAAAACGACAAATCAACAAGTTACTTTTCCTGAAAATGATATTTTAAAATCAATATCTAAACGACTTGATAAACTAGACAAAGGAAAAGGAATAAATATAATTGATGAAAATCAAGAATCCGAACTATCTGATAACCAAACCGATACACACGAACTAAATCGAATAAAACAAAAATTTATACGCTCAAACATGAAATCAAATAAACCATACTACCCAAAACATTCCCCACCTGACCTATTATTTGAAGAACATAATCAATTTTCCCGACCATCACGTTCATGTGGCCTTTCTGCTTTTTTCCTATTAAGTGTTGTTCTTACCAAACTTGTTTTCAAGAGACTTTAAGTTTTAATAAAAGGATCATTTGCATTAGTCAGGAAGAGAAAGACAAATGAATAACAAACTCTTTAGCTAGGAGTCTAAAGTAGGCAATCAAGCGACATACAATGGCAAGTAGCTTGTTGATATATGTAAAAAAAAAAATACAAATGAATTAACACACAAAACAAAACGTTGGTTCATCAGACTCAGTGGTAAAATTGAGTACAGCGCCGCAGAAATGACAGACGATAGCTTTCCAAGCTTTGCGGTAAAATGGGACCCCACAGAATCTTGTTGATGTTCTCATGTCCGCAACCACTGCTCCTCCTCCGCACCTCGAGCACAACCCGGCCGCCGGCTTTCTCCCCCGGACTTGCTTCCTCTGGTCTACAAGGAAACAGAAGATGGCCATTTCCTTCTATTCTTCTTGAATGTTGTTGTGTTTTTTTACTTCAGGTCTTGGGACAAGGCCTAGTGTATGTCTTAAATAGCAGTTTTGGGAACCATTTGGATAGGGGCCGCGTGTCACATACAGATACAGCTGGCTCGCTGACTTCCATTGACTTTTTCTGTATTCAAAGTTGACATTGAATTATAATCACCACTTGTGCAACATCTTCTTATCACTCTCAAGTCTCAACTGCTTGACTATTTAATACTACAGAAGCCCATTTCCTCATTAACTACACCCATTGACTTTCTTGTTCGTAGCCATTATTTTACAACAAAATGATGATGATGCCTAATTGTAAGGTCACCCATACGTTAGTCGTCACGTATGTGTTGGGGGACAAATTCACAAGTCCAAGAGAAAAGCGTCTGTGAATGGACATTGTTTACTTACCCAGTTAGGATTTCACAATTTGGAGGTTCTTTGAAAGATGATTAATAAGAAAAAGTAAGTAAGAATAAGAATTTGAGTTCACTGTAATGTTAGTTAAATGAAATCCGAGGAAAACAAAAGAGAAGTGTGGCGGAGTAAGTAATCCCCCTTGAAGAGGAGAGGGTCTAAAGTTTATTGTTTGTATGTTAAATGGGAAAAATGGGAGATGGGTTAAAGGTGTGTGTATGTGGTCACTGGTCAGAGAGCTGCCATCATTGCTCTTCTTGTTGCCTCTTGCTTCATCTCTGCTGCTTTCCCGCTCCCCCTGAAGTACATGTACACTCACACACACAACAACTTGTTAACCTCTTCTTCCTTTTTAACTTATCTAAATGAATAATTGATGCAGGAAGGGAGGGAACCTGAATAACCCAGATGCTCACGAGTGACTCCAGACAGAAGAACCCAAACCCAATGAAGTAGAATATCTGCCCACCCACCAAAAGTTAGCCAACTCAAAGTCGGCACTACAACAGTTTTAAGTTAGTTACCCCTAGCTTTCAACTTACCCCGACCAAGATATTCCCACTCAATACGTCGATCGCCGGTAATATTCCTCTGCATAACACAACAATATATGATTCCACCTCTTCCTTTTGTGTGATTTAGAAACTTATTTCTTACTTACGTCAGAGATTTTCCCTTGAAGATAATTGGAGGAGCCACCGCCGCAAACACACAAAAACCTATGTGAAACTGCAATCATACTTTAAGCTTTTACTCACTTCCACCTTTTGATGTGTCAAATCCATTAAAAAGTTCACTAAACCAAATCGAAAACTCACCAGATACGTGAAGAAAAACCACCCAAACTTCAGTGCACTATCAGTCCTGCACACAACCAAATCAACCCACATCTCACTATCATCCAAGTTTTCACTCTTATTTAAGATGCTATCTGGAACTTTACTCTTTTTGGTTTCCCTCTATATAAAGGAACACACCACGCGGCAGCAGATAGTGAACTGAACAATATTTTAAAAGAACAATCATATATGCTTTCCATCGAAGCATGCCCATCCGTTCCCAGCGTTTCCGACTATCGTATAGCCAAACTTCCCATCAAAAGATGGTTGCCTCGAACATTCGCGGAAAGGAATACTAATACTTGGAACAGCCCAAGAGAACTCCAACGTTCATCGAGTGCCATCCTTCGTTATCGTCGAACCTTCCCGTTTCAGCCCAAAGCCGCATGTGTGAGAGATGCCCATGGGCTACACCTTCACCTCGCTTCCCCATCGGATAGCCTAGGCGGATCCGTACTTTCCATCGAAGCACGCCCATCCACCTAGGCACAGGTGGTAACTATGCCCATGGGGACATCTCGGTATTTCGTGTGCTTTCCGAATATATATCGCCACCCATTCGGCCTCGAAGAATCCATATCTGCCCACGCAAGACACGCCCATTCTCCTCGGCGACGGGGTGGAACGATGCCCATGGGGACATCTCGGTATAACATGCGCTATTTGTTTATACCGCCACCCGTTCGGCCTCGAGGAATCCATGCCCGCCCATGCGTGACACGCCCATTCCCCTCGGCCACTCACCATCTTTCGTCGGCCAGACGGTCGGACATCCCAAGGTTCGGTAACTAATTCGCATCCCACATTCGCATCCCACGTTCGGATTCCCACAATCGTTGCCGAGTAGGGGTACCTCGGTCTGTCAGGACATCCAACAACACCCACCCCATATATAGCTTTTAGTCCATTTAACGACCGGACACCAGTAGACATTGATGTGTCTGAGGAGTCACTAGTGCCATAAAAAACAATTACAGGGAAATTTTTTCTAATTTTTTGCAACATTAATAAGGATAGTTAAACTTAATGTCCCGTAAAGTTTGGGAAAATGACTATTTAATTCCCCAAGTATTTGCAATTAGCAAATTTATTCCCCAACTATGACTAGCCTAAATTAAACCTCAACTTTGCGTTGACTTCGTCAATTAAGCCTAATAATTTGTCAACGTTTGATTAAGTTAACAGACGTTAACCGTTTTGATTAAAACACAAATCGAAAATGCTCATTTAATTCCCGAAGTATTCGTAATCGACGATTTTATTCCCCAACTATAAATCGCACACATTATTTCTCAATTTGTTGTTGACTTATCAATTTTAGACGAAAAATTAGTCAACATTTGTTGAATTAATAGATCTGTTAAGTGGTCGATTAAAAACAAATCGAACCCACAAAATCCCTATTTTCCAAATTCAAACCATAAAACCCTAGAAAAAAATAAAAAAAAAAGAATTCTAGAAAGATTTAATAATTAGATAAAAAAGTATACAAAAGTAACATTAATCGTTCTAAATAAAAACCGCAGATAATGAGAATTAAAACTCATTTACAATTATATAATACATGCATGATTCGGTAGGGAAGGACCTGTTTTTGTTCATTTAAGACCAAAAATAGAAAGGAAATTTAGGGTTCATCTTGTTCATCTTGTTCATCGATTGTATTCATCTTACCCATCAATTAATACATAATGAATTTAGAAAGAAAATTCATCTTATCTTGTATTAATCTTTCTAATTTTTGGTCTTAAATGAACGAAAACATGTTTTTCCTCACCGTCGGATTACGACTATCGCAGGTCAATCACGTGAATGCTCTGTGTCTCTTAATCAAATTTTTTTTTGTAATCGAATCATGCATGTATTATATAATTGTAAATGGGTTTTAATGCTATGTGTCTATTAATTCAACAAATATTGACTAATTTTCCGTCCAAAATTGATAAGTCAACAACAAATTGAGGAATAATGTGTGCGATTTATAGTTGGGGAATAAAATCGTCGATTACGAATACTTCGGGAATTAAATGAGTATTTTTTATTTATGTTTTAATCAAAACGGTTAACGTATGTTAACTTAATCAAACGTTGACAAATTATTAGGCTTAATTGACGAAGTCAACGCAAAGTTGAGGTTTAATTTAGGTTAGTCATAGTTGGGGAATAAATTTGCTAATTTCAAATACTTGGGGAATTAAATCGTCATTTTCCCGGTAAAGTTTCAGAATTTTTAGAGCAGTCTAACTATTTCTTTTGTATTTTACCAAAATTGGAAGATCATGGCCTAGCCGGAGCTCATTGGACACTTTTGATGCAAACTCGACATCCTGAACTCTTTATTGATGTATTTTAGGCGTTTCGATCATAAAACATCACATCCCGAACGGTGGTTTTCGAAATTTAGTTAAGGACCTAAGTTTTTGTCGACAGCGCCCGTGCGCGGCCCGAGGATTCACGTACTAGATTCCTCGGACATTTTCCTCGGGGGTTCGGATTTTACTGACGATTCACGTACTGATCGACGATTCTTCGGACATTTTACTCGGCGGTTCGGATTTTACCAACGATTCACGTACTGATCGACGATTTCCTCGGACATTTTCCTCGGCGGTTCGGATTTTACCGACGATTCACGTACTGATCGACAATTCCTCGGACATTTTCCTCGGCGGTTCGGATTTTACCGACGATTCACGTACTGATTGACGATTCCTCGGAGGTTCAGATTTTACTGACGATTCACGTACTGATCGACGATTCCTCGGACATTTTCCTCGGAGGTTCGGATTTTCCAGAGATTATTGAGAAATGACATCAGGGTATGTGACATTAGTTAGTTTCAAATCCAATCACAGCTTACCTGCTCCCGCCTCTTCAATTCAGCCTCTTTTTCCCGGAGTTCCTTCTCATTAGCTTTTAGATCCTAGAAGTTGGCAATCATAAAATTGTCTCAGGGATGATTCTGAGATATACTTGGTACATAGGCTTCTGAAGATATAGAAAATACCTTTCCAGAGTCTAGAGAAACATCAACAGTGGCACCGCGGTCGTACGGCTCAGGGGGAAGAGGAGAAAGCTTTGACGTTGCGGCTGGAACAGTTCCAGAATTCTGAAGGTTCAAATACAATAAAAGTGGGTGAAGAACGTAATGCATATAGCAAGAGAATTTATGGTCCTTCAAGGAACAAAAAGGCTAAACAATGGAGATCCATGAGAGCTTTAGAACATCAGAGACAACAAATCAGTGGACAAGAATCGGATATGAATGTGTAACAGCTATTGCAAGTAAATAAACCAATACAAGAAAAAATATCAATGGCCACTGAAAAATTTGAATCAAGCTTCAAGTCTACTAGATTCTCCACAAGTAAGCACTAAAAAAGATGGAAGTGGGAGATCTAATTTGTATGCACAGAGATAATTAAAATCTGAGATTCGTGGACACGAAAGATAAGCTAATTCAAAATAACAAACAGGCATAAAAAAAAAGGCGCCTAAACCATAATTTGATTGTCCTGATCCCTTCTTACCATTGAGATTGATCAAAAAAAAATGAGGCTATGACCAACTGAAATAAGGGAAAGTAAAGATCCCAGGGTAATTGGAAAGCGTTACATTGATCAGCAATCAGCGTCTGACAATTGTTGACTACCCAAGAATGAGCGAAAACATAAGGCAAATTACATTCTGAAACTCGTTATCATCCTTCCCAGACACTCACATATCAAAGACGACAACCATACGAACACAAGAAAGCGCGTAAATCAATCAATCGATCAACTATGATGATGATGAGGAGATTGAATCAAGCTTACCACAAAAGGATTACCCTCGCCGTCATCAAAGGAAGGAAACTGGTAGCGAGACATTGCACCGTATCCACTCAGCAGATCCAATCTCTAGACGGATCACCGAGAGAGAGAGAGCGATTGGAGATGAAGAGATTGGGGGAGGAGTAAGGTTGCGTTTTAGAGTAATAAGCAAGTGTTTGGCGCGTCTGGGTTTAGATTCGGTTTTCTAAACCAGATATAACCAACGAAATATAACATTTTACATTTATTGATTTTTTATCTATTATCACACTGAAAAGTGAAACACAAAAACACTTGGACAAAAAAGAAAGGGGAAATAAAGAAAAATAAAATACAATAGTTTGATAAAAATAAAGAGAGAAATCATATTATGATGAATTGGAAATAAATATATGATCAAATGCTATTTAGAAAAAGATTCACATTTTAAATTAGTAATAGTAATGGAAATAAATTAGTTCATTGGGTGTTGTAAATTAGACTAAAAGGCTAAAGCAGAGTAAATTAGTGTTACAAACTCTACATATACACTCTAATACAAAGAACAATGGTTTCGACTTTCGAAAGAATACTAGTTTTGTATAACAAACATGCTCCTTATATTATCTTCTTCCCGCATAATGCTGATTATCCCCATTTGAGTCATCTCTCCTATGTTCTCTCTGGATCATGTCCGAGAGGTCTTGAACCACTTCTGACATTAGTGGCCTAAACTCTGGTTCCGACTGTCCCACCCAACACATAGATATTAATTAACATACTCTAGTTCACACAATCAATCACGTGTAAGAAAATTTGTATTCTTTTCTAGTGATGCTTACCTGAACACTTGGACAAAAAAGAAAGGGAAAATAAAGAAAAAAAGAACAATAGTTTGATAAAAATAAAGAGATAAATCATATTATGAAGAATTGGAAATAAATATATGATCAAATGCAATTTAGAAAAAGATTCACATTTTTAATTAGTAATAGTAATGGAAATAAATTAGTTCATTTGGAAATAACTACTCCAAAACTGTAGACATCACATTTCATTGTATAGATCCCATATTCAAACTCTGGAGCTCCATATCCATAGGCCGCTAAGAGTTGACCTGATAACTGAAACACGCACAAACAAGCTTGGACTGGAACATATACAAAGGCTATGAGACAAGCAAATCAGATTTCTCAGGATTCTTGCTTACCTGACTAACGGCACCTGAGGAGATTAGGGAAGCCAATCCACAGTCTGAGACATGCACCCTCAGATCGTCATCAAGGAGAATATTTGCAGACTTGAAGTTTCTGTGGACACTGGGTGGATCACAGATCTCATGCAGATACTCCAGAGCTTTTGCAGCTTCTAGTGCCATCCTAACACGGATATTCCATGATAGTTTGATCATCAACTTATCATCAGTATGCAGCAAATCGTGCAGTGTACCGTTCTTGCAATACTCATGGGCCAGAAGCCTCTGACTGTGCTCAGAACAGAAACCCACGAGTTGGACAATGTTGGCATGCCGGATTCTATCTATATTATTCACTAGCTCCATGAATTTCCCTTCTTCATGATTGGAAGATTTCTTATCCAACTTCTTCACAGCCAAGAGCTATCAAAGAAAGCAAAATAACTTAACAGTTGCGGAGATTGAAAACACATAAAGAGAGGGAGGAATGTAATGCATACCTTTCCACCTTGAAGCTCTGCCCTGTAGACACTCCCAAGCATGCCCGTTCCAATAAGGTTTTCCTGGGAAAAGCTGTTTGTATGTTGTTGTAGAGATGCGACCGTGAAGTGCTTCACTGATGTCAAGGGACCATGGGATTTACTGGATGGCTTTTTTAGAGATGGTTCAGCAGGTTCAGTCGCCTTTGCGATGACCCTTTTGATAGGTGGAATTGATGAGGGATGCATCAAATCCATAGCATTGCCATTCATGTCTATCTCATGGCTCTTCTGCCTTGATTCACTTCCTACGCTTCTTTCTGCCCCACTCTGCAGCTTTGAAGCACCTTCTACTCTCTCTTTTGGTTTAGCTTCCTTGTCTTTTGTTTGGATTTCATTGAAGGAGAGAAAACAAACATGAGACTTTCTTGAAATCTAAAAGTGAAGAAATCAAAATATGAAAATTCACCTTTATTGAATGTATTGGATGGAGGAAGCATAGAAGCATTGGAGCGAGAACCCTTCCTTGCCCTCCCATATTCACTAGTTAGGTGCGGTTTGGATAGTTGTTCACTGTCTTCTCTTTTTCTGAGACACTTTTTCCCACAAAGTAGACATACCAAGGCCAAAACCACAAATGAAAAAGCCCCAAGAATGGATATCCAAATAATTCTTTTACTGGTAAATGAGTCTTCTTTCCCTTGAGGAGCTGGTCGGGATGGGTGATCAGAAGGGGGTGATCTCCCGTGCATCTGACCACGACCAGTTTATGCATTAGTAGATGGTGGTCCAAAAAACGGCCGCTTAGGTGCTGTTGGACTTGGAGGTGTTGCAGGTGTAGGCGATGGAGCAATAGTGACGTTAAACAGGTTACCGCTTTTTCTGCATCATAGTTTGTCACATCAGCAGACTGACACTTTGGCAAAAAAAGTAGCAGAATTTGCAGATCTAAGGTAGGATACGAGCAATGAAACTGTTGCAGCTTACATGAAATTTGGTACACCTAACAATTTGTCTGGTATAGGTCCACTGAAGAGGTTGTTCTCGACATTCCTGCACAATTAATAAAAAAGAGAGTAAGCAAGTGGCAAGATATATAACAGTTGACCAGAAAAGAAGATAGGATGGCAAAGAATTTGTACAAGTCCTTGAGGGGAAGATCTTGAAGAACATCAAGCTCTCCTGAAAGATGATTGTTCTGCAAAAGCCTGAAAGCATGAGAGATCAGAACAACAAACTGAGTGAGACCTACTCAACACACAATATGTATAAGGAATGCAAAGGAGAAACTCACAAGGATGTAAGACTCGAAAGATTCTGCATGGAAGAAGGCAATGATCCACTCAGATTGTTGCTAGACAATCTCTACGCAAATGTTGAATGTTCGGGTTACACATTTATACATAAAAAAATCTTAACACAGCTGATTTAGAATGCGGACCTACAGATTGATCATACGGCCAAGGTCTTGAAAGACATCAGGTATCTTGCCAGATAAAAGGTTATTGTTCATGGACCTATAAGAACAAAGAAGTCTTACACGCTTATCACTAGTAGATAACGGAGTTGTTGACAGAGACAGCAGAGACTTACATGACTGACAAAGATTTTAAGGAGGAAAGAGATTCTGGGATAGTTCCAGTAAACTTGTTACCTGAAAGAAACCTGTGAAAAGGTAACGATTGTAATACAGGATGTCGAATGAGAAAAAGAGGGATTTGCTAGCTGGGAAGTATGGAACATACAAGTTCTGCAATGAAACAGGTAATGTGGATGGGATACTTTCTCCAATGTGATTGTTGCTGAAATCCTTGAGACAAAACATCAGAAGGTAATAATGGGAAGAGAAGTAGATTAAAGAAGCAAAAGTGATAAAGCTTAAGGAGGAAAGTACATTGCTTTAAGAGAGGTAAACATGTTTAAGCCAACGCCGAGCTCTCCCCCGAGATTGGCACTGATGAGAATTCTGAAAAAGGGTGAGAGTGTTGTTAGAAGAATGGTAATGAGAAAAGTAAGAAGATGGGAGGTGTCGTTTACATGGTTTCTACTTGGGAAGCATATATGATTGAGGTGAGGAGTGAAACCTACCCATCCAAAAGCAAAGGAAAGGTTATTTCTAGTACCCAAAGGTATAGTGGCAATTGGAGGAGAATGTGGTAACTGAAGAGGTGCAACAGGATCACAAGAACCACCTTCTTTAGGAGTTTTCATCCTCATAAGTATGTGCCAACTTGAGAAGCAGAAATGTATCCAGCAGTCAGTTAGTTAGTTATACGGGCACCAAAAGTAAAGACTAATTAAAACAGAGATTAGATGTGCATTACTTGTCAATGTTCATCTCTTTTGCCTTCAACACTTGATCCAAAAACGACTCCACTACAGTCCTATCTGTTCCTGGATTTTTCTTTCCCTGTAGAAAAGCAAAGCAAAGCGCAGAGATTGAAAAGCTAAGCATCGTACTTACATATATATGATTGAGGTGAGGAGTGAAACCCACCCATCCAAAAGCAAAGGGAAGGTTATTTCCTGTACCCAAAGGTACAGTGGCAATTGGAGGAGGATGCGATAGTCTAAGGTCAAATACAACTCCAAGGAGCCAGCCAGCAGTGCCATCACCTCCTGCAACCTTAATGAAGATGGGATGAATGAGATGTTTCATTCGTGATTTTGGTTTTATAAAAGAAAAAAGAAAAATTCTTAATTACAGTGATTTTTAATTTCTCCCGAATATGACGAGCGAAATCATCATCTCTGAGCCTCTCGAGGTTAAGATAGATTCTGCGGAGCACTTTATCGGGAGTCTCGTGGCCAAGATCAAAGACCTGATTGTGATTGAGAAGAGATCGGTAGGTGAGAATGAGTTCGCCACCCAACTGACCACCGCTTTTGGAGTTCAGGGCTCGCAGGTGTTTGAGTGGTGGGGAGAGCCTCCTCTTCCTCTGCTTCCTGCGAGAGGACGTACGTAGGGATGTAGAATTCCTTGAGAAAATCTGATAAGGTATTGTATTTATCCATTGCGCTGACAATTTGGATTTTGAAGAAGAAGATGATGATCAAGAGAAAGGAATCGGGATCTGAGAAAGTGAACTTTTAAATTATTACTATAATAATCTATTAAAGGAATCGGGATCAAGAGAAAGGAATCGGGACTCAGTCAGTCATCCGCCGCGTTTGATCCATATTTATCGATTTATGGGCTCCCTATTATTTAGCTCTGCTCACCGTAATCAATTGAATTTAAAATTTTTACTAATGTGCATTATCTCTCCAATATTTAGTAAAAATTTTCAAACAATTTTTTATTATTATTTTTTTCATTATCTTCTATGATTTACTCGTCGTTTCTTAACATCTATTATCTTTTCACCTTTTATTGGCTCGCATATTTAACTATTAATTGATTACCAAAAAAATCATATCTAACATAAAAAATTATTCTAGCTTTAAAATATGTTTATTTTTCCAAAATCAAAATCTGTTTTTTATTTCTAATTAAAACCTCTTCGGTCTATCGTTACTATTACTATGCTTATTTCCAAATAGTATTCTCAAATATTAGTATTACACAGTTTTCATATTCAATTAGATTATTTTATTTTTAATTGTGATGTTTAGGATTTTTTTTTGTTTTATTTCAAATTACCTCAATTTTTTCAATTTATGTTAATTTCCTAAACAACTAATTAATCTTTAGTTTTTCTGTTTTTCCGTTTTTCCGTTTTAGGTATTCTTTTGTTTTTAAAAATCATCAATTTCAATCAAAAAATAATAAATAATATAGCAAATTTTCTTAATTTAATTATTTATATTATATTATAATTGTTATAATAATTAGTACTGAATCCTTCTTATTTTTTAGTTGATGCTTTGACATTAACAAATATATTCTTAAATTTGAAGTGTAATTTTCTTCACAAATGAATTACTTTTTATTTTGAGTCAAACCATTTAAATTTGGTCCTAATTTTTTTTTAAACTCTTATTTCTTTATTTTACTAAATAATTCTAACTCTTAAAAATGATTGTTGGTCCATTAAATATATATGATAAGTTTCTTTTCCATTATATGTTAATATAGAATTATCTAATTTTATATTTATCCAATGTATATTCAGTTTTTTTCAATGATGGTTGTACCATTAAATATATGATAAGTTTATTTTCCTATTTCTACTCACATAAAAATATTATATGTTAAAATATAATTATCTAATTTTATACTTATCCAAATTTTATTCATTCATTTTTTGTGTTGTATTTTTATTATTCGTTTTATAATATTTAAGTTATTCGTTTCCGTGATCCCTCTGACATCCTTAGCATACTCTTGTTTTGTTGATGCTGCCTGGAATGCAATGCAGATACTGGCCACTCTGGTTTTACCGAGTTAATTTGGAATACTCTCAAGATGTTGATAAAATTGGCTCCTCTAATCGCTCTCATGTCTGTATGGCTCTCGAAGCTGAAGCGTGGGCGATACACGAGCCATGACCCAAGCAGTAGACCAAGGAGTAGAGGGACTGGTCGTTGTCTCGTTTCGATCTTGAACTCATTTGACACGCACACTGAAATTCATGCTATAGTCCATGATATTCCAAGTTTAAATACGTTGTGTTTGCTTTCATTCCTAGATTAGCCAGTTCTAAGGCTGAGATGCTATTGCTAAAGTGTTGTAGCAAATGCAGAATGAGTTAATGACGTGGCTGTTGAGAGAACGTTGATTGGAGGAAAGGAAGTTTATATGTGGCAGAGTTTAATTGGGTAATGGGAGCTGCAGGAAAGTGTGAATTTGTTACAGGAAAAGTGTGGGAGCTGGGGAATGTTTCATTTCTAGTTTCTTATTGCAAAAGTCTTCTTTCTCTTTATGACATTGTGATTCTTTTTTTTACTTTCAGCAGGTGAGACTTGGATTCGCGTTTATTTGTGAACTGTTGTGATTTTCCTTCCGTATTTGAATGGAATCTTCTTCTGTGAAAAAAAAAAAATGTATGTATGATTCTAGTATTCGATTAAGATAAAAAAAAAAAAATCTCAAGTAATATAATGGGCTTCGTATCTTACAACCCAACCCATGAAAAGCCCAATATGCTGTTCAGTTAAATATAAAAGGAGTAAACGAAACCCTAATCGAGACTCGACAAAATGTCTCCGTTTGGCAGCCGAATCTCGAAGCTCTGTGTAAGATACTCATCCTCCCATATCGCACACAGTTTATCGATTCTTCGTATTCTTTTGAAATTCTCCGACTTTGATTTGTGTACTAATAGGACATTGACAGGCACGCAGGGCCAATTCTTGTTTCTTCTCATCATTGCCTCAGTCCCCGTATTTGCTTTTTAATGTGACGGGTGAGGATTCTCCGGAGGGCAGAATTTTGACGCCCAGGTTCTTGGACCCGACAAAGAAAGATAATACGGTGTGTGGTGCGAAGATACTGCTTCCAAAGGATACTTCTCATGAAATTTGTGTGGGAGCATCGCAAGGTTGGATGATGAGATGCTCTGGCCTTAGGTTACATCTCACGGATGGGTTCAAGCCATGGGTTTCATCTGCAAGAGTCATATCCTTGCCTGATGTCCCCCTGGGCGTTAAAGACTATAACCAGATAATGTCTCTTTCTTCTTCTGAGCCTGGCCAAGACGACGACTGTTTCGTGGCTACAAAGTTCGTCGATTCTTTGTTAAGTGTATGCAGGTCTCGGGACGCTAAGTGGACTCACATCGATTCCCCTGGCATTAACAAGGTTTTACCAGCCTCTACGATCACGTATTCCAAGAGATACAAAGCTTTCTTTTTTACTAGTCCAAAAGGTTTCTATCTGGGTTCAGTGGACCTCAGCAACAGAAACAACTACAAGCTCAAGTATCACTGTCTACACCTTCGAAACATCCCTACGAAGATAAGAAAAAAATGGATTGTTATTCATGATACTTGTAAGATGTCCGAGCACTTGGTGGATTCACCCTCTGGTGACCTATTCTTCATCCTGTGGTAAGTATTCCGTGTCTCTTAAATTGTCTGTTAAGAGTTGCTAGATATTGAGCTTCTTTTTCTTCTTCTGTCTAGGTACACAACGTACATGTCGGAAACATTTGATACTGATCCAGGGGGTGTAAAAGAAACCCTCATTGAACCTAAGCGGTTTATGGTGTTTAGGGAAGATGAGAAGACCAAAGAATTTAATTACACGGACGACATTGGAGATCTCTGCATCTTCCTTGGCAGGAATGAAGCCTTCTGTGTCTCGGCAAACATGTACCCAGGACTCAGGCCTAACTCCATCTATTACACCTATTCCTATGTTGGCCCCAGTCTTGGTTGTTACTCTCTAGCTTCTGCCAAGAGCCGTACTTCCAAGTCTCTAATTCGTCGTGGCTCTTACTGGATCCACCCAGCTGATCCCATTGCTTAACAATGTTCCTTTCTGGCTCTATAGCTAGGATTTGGGTTTGTTTAGTACCAATATGTGGTCATGGTGCTGTTTTCTGTTGTTGTGTTAAGTTTGTCATCATCATGCCAGTTTGACTCTTGTGAGACTGCATATTTGAATTTATATAATTATGCAAAAAAAAAAAAACGTTTTCGACTCTTTAAACTATTATAATGCATGTTGTTGAAAACAAAATTTTAGTTTAATATATTAAATTTAGTTATTTAAAACAAAATTTCATATGTTACAAAAATAATTAAAAATATATATATATATTTTAGATAAGCCATGGTCCATGCCGAATGGATCATCTAGTTGGTTTGTGATTTAACAATGAAAATAGAGTTGAATTTGTTGGTCTAAATCTGCCACTCAAATATCTTTGGGTTTATTTTGGAAAGTGGTATCCATAGACAATTAACAGATGTTCAAATTAATTATGTAAAAAAGAAAAAGATGGTCAATTAATTATTATAGACAAATCTGATTATAGGGTATTTCAATTAGTGGAAATTAATTTTTCAGTGACAGGTGACAATATTATCATTAATATTGAAACCTTTTTCCTCAAATTTAATATTAATAATTAATACTCATTTTTAGGTTACAAAATAACTCAATTAACAAAAGAACAAGAAAAAATCAATTTTAAAATAAATTAACATTGAGCAATTGACTTCTTCTTCATCAATCATCAATCATCTTCATGAATCATTTAAGATTTTACGGTTTGAAAATGAAGCTAAGTGAGGAGAATGATTGTTAACGATTCATGGTTCTAAACTATCATAATTTGTAGACTGATTTTTTTTTTTTTTTTTTTTTTTTTCATGTAGATATGCTCTTATCAGGAGAAGACTTTTGATCAATCCACATGTACTCAAACATGAAGGTAGTTCCTCTAATTTTTGCATTGACAACCCCTTGTCGCAAAATCCGAGTAAGCTTCTGTTTCCTTTGTTCACAACATCTGTTAAAAACACTTGACCAATACTTATCAAGGTTATATCCAGAACATTGGTGTTATTTTCAAACACCGAGATGCCAAGGCATGCTAAGATGCATTCTACTATTATGGTGCCTAAAGCATCCCGAGTATGGGTATAGGCAAGGTACATGTTGTTGCTGTAAGCTGCTGTTTCTTTATTTCTGTCGTGCTTTTCGTTGCTTGCTTAATAGACTACACCAGTGAAAGGCAAATCTAGAACAATCTACTAATTAGTCAAAAGACTATAGAACTGGGATTTGTTGAAATATGCTAATTCTCTTAACAAATACTTCCTTCTAAGAGGTCAATTGCTTATGTATCATCTGCCTGGTCGCTTATCTTTGCAGGAATGGTACAATTCTCTTAACAAATACTTCCTCATGAATCTACACTACTATGCATCAACATGCATACACACACACAACAAACAACAACAAACAACTAAACATGCAACTAAACATGCAACTACTACTATCATGCAAACTACTACTAAACTACTCAAACAATCAATCAAGCATGTATGCAACCAGATAATATAATTAAATCTAAACTACCAACTACCATGTACCACTAATACATGCTTCGAGAACTCACAGTGATTTAGGCGGCTGATGTATGTGTCGCGTGTACTCCGTCGAACCTCCCTTCGACTTTGACTACCTTCCAACGAACCGGGGTCTTTGAACCGCTACACACGAACTTCCTCGAACGAACACACTGATATGTTCAAATATAATATCCTAAAGTATCTAAGCAGTAGCTGTAGTATTCTAGGGGTCGAACCACAAAGACTCAAGAATTCACTCAATAGATATTAAGACTCGAATTAAGCTAAGCAAACAAAGTAATACAGAAAATAAGCAGCAGAATATAAAGGTTGTGAAATCAATGGAGGAAAGCGTTAAGCCTAAGGAAATTCTCCGGTAAATCAGAATTGCAGATCAAATAGAATGTCAGGAGGATATTAAACATTGTTCTTGAACTTGAAACACAAATGTAAAATCAACCAACCGTCGCTGCGAAGATTATCTATGTCTAAACCTAAAATTCCAAATTTCTTTGCAAATCCTATGAATTCAAACAAGCATTAATGATCGGGTTCAATTGTTCACAAAACTCTAAACCAAATTTCTTTGCGAATAGGTCTTTTGCTCATCTAACACTAGTTTAGGCAATCAATCACACTTTCGTGTCAATCAAACAACCTAAGATCAGATTCTAGGTCATGAAGCTAGAATCAGCAGTAATCACAAGTTTAGATGAAGAACTATATTGAATTTCTCCTATCAATTCAGATCAACCTAACAATTCATCAAAAACCTTTGAATAACCCTAAACCTAACAAAGAATCTACTCAGACATGGTGAATGAAGCAAACATCATGAATAAAATAGATTGCATAAAATAAATCAAGAGTAAACAAGGGTTCAGAATTGTCTCCCACAAAACCCGGAACCAATCTCTCTCAAAGTATTCAGAATAATGATAAAAGCTAAATCTCTCTCTAAAGGTGGCTGAAAACCCTAAATATAATGCTAAAACACGTTCTGGGCTTAATTGTAAATAATAGGATCATTTGGGCCAAGTTTCGGACTCTTTAAACTTGTAAAATCACGTGTTTTCTTATCCTGCAGTCGGTATCGATCGATACTAGGATGGTGTCAGTCGATACCAGGACTCTGTGTTCGTCAGACTGGACTGTCTTCACGAAAACTGGCATAACTTTTGATCGCACCGTTAGGATGACCTCAATCCACTTCCAAATGAAATCTAATCCATAGATCTATCTTGTGTCCAAATTTGAGCTCAATCCAACGGTGGGAAACTATTCAACGAATGCCAAAAGGCTCCAGAATGCTCCAATATCTCCAATTATGCTCCAAACGTGCCAAAACCTGAAAAGACTCAAAAAGACTACAAAAACACTAGAAGAACTCTAAAAACAAACCTATATCATGGCTAAAAACGGGTAAAAACCATGATATATCAACTCCCCCAGACTTAACATTTGCTTGCCCTCAAACAAATAGAAAGCTAAACTAGAGAAAGACGTTTGAAAACACGGAGACTCACCTGTTCTTGAAACACCGCAATGACCCTTTTCCCAAGCTTTCCAGATATCACCTAATCAGTTTTAGATCTAACCACCATGTACTTCTCCGTAGACATTCGCAGCTTCCCAGACTCCACACATTATCTCACAACATCATCCAATCAAAACCTTTATCGCCAGTTTCATCGCTGTAATCAATGTTCAAGAACCTTTTAGATTCTTTCCCATACAATATCTTGACAAAAGAACCACCCAAATTACACACTTTTGGTATTGTTTTCCTCTCCTCCAGACTTATTTCTTTTTATGTTTTCTTTATTTTTTTTTAATTTTTTTTAGCTTCGCATATACAAATCAAGGTTTGAGAGGCGAGTATTGATGGTATTTGCCACCGAATCCCCGGTTCTCCCCTCTCAATGTATCAAAAGATTTAGACGAATAATGGGGTCCCGGGAAATGTTCCTACCCCTCGCTTCCAACCTTTGTGTGATCATTCCTTATCCAAGTAGAATAATGGGATCGCAGGAAGTGTTCCTAGCCCTCTACTCGGCGGAAATCATCTCATCTTTTATTCATTTTCTGTATCAACATGTGTCAAGGGAGAGGTATACCATAATTTTCAAACACATGGGTTCCTTTGTCAGATATGAATTATGAATCAAGCTTTATACATACCAACCACAACGATGAAGTGCAAAAATTTGGCTCAGGCTTACATGGATTTTGCTGGAAACATGAGTGACTCCTAGTTAGCTGGTCAACCTTTAGATTTTTCATTAGTCTGAACTAAAACTGTTTCTGAAACAACGGTCACTCAGAAGCAAAATCAACACAATATTTCCAAGAACAGGATCATAATCTCCAACAAGCTTGACTCTTTAAAACAAATTTGACACAAAAACAGACTGACTCTAAGACAAACAAGCTTAAATGTCAGCGACTACCTCCCCCAGACTTAAACAACACTGTCCCCAGTGTTATCTAGTCTAGAGTTGGCAAAAGAAATCAAAGGAATAGACTGCGAATGAAACACAAAGAAGTTACTGTTCGTGTGATGGTCAGTATCGATCGATACATCCTGGTATCGCTCGATACCAGGTGTTCGTCGACAGAGGCTCTTTTTCCGTGGATGTGGTATCGATCGACACTGACTGGTGTCGATCGATACTGCTCGTCTGGACCTGTTTCTCGTGCAGACACAAGACACAAAATCATAAATTAAATTGAAATTAAAACTTATATACAGACTCACCAGTGGGTTGCCTCCCACCAAACGCTTGTTTAATGTCATTAGCTTGACCGTGTCGGAGCTCAGCTATCAATCAGGATCGGGTTGAGAACTAACCCCGAAGTAAACTCCACAACCAGGCATCTCCAACTTCAGAGTTCTACTTAACATACCCTCCACAACATCCTTTCCTTTCTCTTTCAGCTCTGAAGGGAGGATAACTCTAACCTTAGAGAATGGTTTCGAGGTTCCCTTGCACTTCACCTTATATTCAATCGAATCTCCATCACACTTCTGAGGGGTTAGAGTCACATGGGTGGCATTCTCGATTCTCTTGTTCTTCACCTTCCTTTTTGCCTTAGCCTTTTCGATGTCTTTCTTGGTGATTAGAAAAGGATCATCTAAAACATCAATGACAGTTGGTTCATCATAAGGGTCGTCTAACAGATCAGTCACCAACGTCTCTCCCGTGACAACAGTGATGCAAGAGACATGTGTGGGAGCCTCTCCAGTAGGAATGGCTTTGTAGTAGACCTCTTTGTCAATGTAGGAGAACGAAATTCGCCTACTGGGTGTGTCCATAATCGCACCAGCTGTAGCCATAAATGGTCTTCCAAGAATCAAAGGTGTACTAGATCTTGCACTCATTTCCACAACCAGAAAATCAGTAGGAACCAGACAATTTCCTACTTTGACGAGCAAATCAGGGATTGTACCGTATGGGAGCGAGGTGGAAGAGTTCGCGAATGTTAGAGGCGTCTTCGGAGATCTAATAGCAGCTCCCAATCTCTCAGCAATTGCCCTTGACATGACATTGATGCTAGACCCTGAGTCAACGAGAGACTCTTTGAAATCAACTCCAGCGATAGAGCATGGAACTGAAAATTTTTCTGGGTCTTCTTTTTTAGTCAACTGCTTCATTGGAGGTGGTGTACTTCTTGCCCTGATGAAGAGTGCCTTAATCTCTTCCTCAGTTTCTCTGCAACCTCGAAAATAACCAAGCAGAGGGCGGCTTTCCACAGCTTCTTCTAATGAAATGTTGTTAGGAACTTTCCTCATCATCTTCTCAAAAACAAGCAACTTCTCTGCAGTGATAGGGTTTCTGAGATGTCTAGGTGGCAAAGGATATGGCACTTTAGGCTTGTAGACACGTTCCTCAACAATCCTCGGTGTTTTTGAAATTTTTAGCTCAGTCTACAGGAGATATCGATCGATACTGCTAGAGGTGTCGGTCGATACTAGGGTTTTTAAGGTGTCCCATGAAAGTATCTGCACTGGTATCGATCGATACTAGGTGGTGTCAGTCGACATTTGGTCGGTATCGGTCGATACTGCGTCGGTGTCGGTTGATACTGCGTCGGTGTCGGTTGATACTGCGTCGGTGTCGGTCGATGCTCGGTTGGTGTCGGTCGATACTGCGTCGTTGCTAGTCGACACTGACGTATTCGGTTCAAAATCACCTCCTGTGGTGATTGCATTGACGTGTTCATTATGTTCACGAACCATCTTTCCCTTGACAGCTGCTGAAGTCTGAGCTATTTGAGTTTCCAGCATCTTCTGATGAATGTTTAGAGCTTCGAATTTGCCATTCAGATCTGTGTACATGGCATCCATCTTCCATTAAAATCCAATGTATTCATTTGTGTAAAAAAAATTGATTCCCGCTTTGTTCTCACCTGGACAACATTTCTTCTCTGAGACAAAAAAAAACAAAAAAAAATAAAAATGACAAGGATACATTGGTATCTGTCTAATTGCTAGGTGGAAGGAAGTACCAAATCAAGGGCTGTGCTGGTCAAGGTGGTTTTGCTCAAGTGTTCAAAGCATACATTGACATCAATCCTGATGAAGTAGTAGCTCTAAAGGTAGACCCTTAAAGTTTTTCAAATACAGTATGATGCAAAATGGCACATTTGTCAGATAGCTCACATCAAATATTGCATATACTACTCTCTCACAGGTACAAAAGCCAACTTTTCTGTCCGACAGCAGAAAAGTTGACACTAATAAGCTCTCCAAACATTTAAACGCATCGAATAAAGATAACGAAGAATCAGAAAAATGATCCATCATCTTGTGGCAAAGTGGATCACATCAGGCATTACCATATGATAGGGGTTGGAAAGAAGATAATCATCTTCTAGTCCTGAATCACCCTTCTTTCCGCTGATCAATCATTAAACGTACATACCTTAGAGAACCCTACCAAAACTGGATCTTGAAAAGTAATAATAAATCAATAATGTAGTTATACCTGTTAGCAACAAGACGGAGTTGTTTAAAGGGCCATATATATATACACCTTCGACTTTAATTTGGGCACCACCACATTGTGTTCATTGTCAAATACGTCATGAAAAAAACGATGCTCATGCGAGAGAGAAACATAAATGAAATCTTAAAAAAAAAAAATAAAAAAAAAATAACTCTTAACCAATCATATGAAGCCACGTCACAGTCTCTCATAGGTCTCTCAAGTTCTCTCAAGAGAAACGATTCTCTTGAATTAAACTATTTAATCTTTTTTTTAATGCATAATTAACATCAGAAACTCTTAAAAGACTGGCATTGGAGATGGTCTAAGTCACTCGGTTTAGGTTAGGTAGAAGGAACGACGGAGAAGAAGTTTTTAAACATTTTAGGTTTATTTTCGATGGGTTTTAATCAAAATAACACAGCCCATTTGAGTTGCAATCAATAACGATTTGTCAATGTGATTTTTTTTTGCCCTTTCAATAATAATATGACGTGTCATGATCTCTCCTAGCTGACATGGATAGCTTTAAGAGCCAGAATTAGCCCACTTTATTAGTATAGATTCCTTTGCATGATCTCTAAGACACAATCATGGAATCAGGCTTGAAGACTTTTCATTTTTGTAAATACTTACTATTTTAATACGTAAAATTTTAATTATATAATTGTTCTTTATTTACGTATTGAAATATATAAGTTCAAGGAATGCAAACATGATTTAACTTCAACGACATATCAGAAATATTTTAATCTGAAACATTAAATTTTGATTGTTTGATGTTTGGATTGTATGTGTGATTATATATGTTTCAATTTATGTTTTCACGTAAACAAATAGGAACAAAGTATTGATAAAATCTCCAATGTGTTATAAAACATTTTATGGACTCATTAACCGGTCCATTAAGTTTTTCTCTTTTCTATTGTACCCTGACATCTATATATATATATTGTTCCAGAGATCATTAACGAGAGAAAAAGTTTACAACACGTTATCAGCACGAGGCTCTAACCAACTGAGTCCTAGCCACCGCTTCTTCTCCTCCTCTGAGCCCTAGCCGCCGCTTCTTCTCCTCCTCCGAGCCCTAGCCGCAGCTTCTTCTCCTACCTTGAGTCGATTTGAAAACCGAGGTCTTTAGCTCCCGGTTCCTTTTTCCAGTCAGAACCAAAAAGGCGTTATCAAAGGTAAAATCATCACCCTAATGATCGAAACCGTCTTCATTTAGAAACTCTAATCTAAACCGACAAAACCCTAACCGCTTAACCCTAGATCACGATTTTGTTTTGTAAAATCATGCAAAATCTCGTTACTGTTCATCGTACTGCTCATCGTACTGTTCATCGTTACTATTCATCGTAACTGTTCATCATAACTGTTCATTGTTACCGTTCATCGTTACTGTTCATCGTTACTGTTATGAATCCCATAATCTAAATACCATAGATTCATAATCCCTTAATGAAATTAATTATATATGTTTCAGATGTCGAACATTCAAAAGGTTGAATTCGACGCACTCAATGTCTCAGGAGATAACTATCTCCAGTATCTCCAGTGGGCCCTTGACACTAAAATTTTCCTCAACTCCAAAGGCCTAGGTGAATGCATCATCGATGATAACACCGCATCTCTCTAAGATCGGTTCCAGGCGATATTTCATATCCGCTATCACCTGGCCGAGAGCCTCAAAAATTAATATCTCACGATTGAGAATCCACTCGACTTTTGGGTGGCACTGAAAAAGAGGTATGACCATCAGAATACGGTCCTATTGCCCCAAGCCAAGTTCGATTGGAAGAACCTACGGTTCCAAGATTTCAAATCCGTGGACGCCTACAACTCCGAACTCTTTCGGATTGTTTCACTCATGAAACTCTGTGGCGAAGAAGTGTCTGATCATGATCTTCTTGAGAAGACATTGTCAACCTTCAACACTTAGAATATTGTGCTTCAGCAACAATACCATGGAATGAAACACACGGCATATGAGGATTTGATCTCTTGCTTACTCCTAGCGGAGAAAAACAATCAGTTGTTGATGAAGAATAGTGCTCAAAGGCCTCCCGGGATCAGCCCTCACTCCAGAAGGAGCCGAATAGTGAATCAACTACGTCAGCGTGACAGATCCTCTGATGTGGCCGTGGACGTGACAAGGAGCGTGGAAGCGTGGCAATGGAGATGGGAATTCGAACTAGGCAACCGACCTAACCTCAGTTACAATCACGGTAAGGTCGTGGGATCTCAAACCGATCATGCAGAACACGACAACTCCATCCCCTTGCCACCGATGCGGGATTCAAATCATTGGTCCAAGAATGTCGCACTCCCAAGTTCCTTTGTGAGCTCTATCAAAAGCACGGGAAAGCTAATCCTGAAGCTAATCTGGTCCACCAAGATTATGAAGGTGACTTCAAGGATGAGAAGGCTGATCCATGGATTAACAACCTCCGACCTACTCGATTAACTCTGACATCTGAATATTTTGATTTATTCTTGATTTTATTTTATTTGGGATTTGTTTTATTTAGATTTGATTTACATTTCAGAACTTATGTCTTTTATTTCATTTATGAATTTATTATGGTTTATTTAAATTTAAATCATACCTCTTTGTTAATGAAGATATGCATGAGACAGGGATATCATTGTGGTGGATAGTGGATCCAGCCACACCATATTAAAACACAAGACCTATTTCATAAATCTCATAATAAAAACTGCAAACATTAGCACCATAGCGGTACTCGAACTATAGAGGGCCACGCCAAGCCATGTTTGTTATCAAACGGCACACATCTAGAAATACTAGATGCGGCTATACCTCACCATTTCAAAGAGAAATCTTTTGAGCTTCAAAGACATAAGACTAAACGGTTTTCCCATCGAAACCCAGGGTGAAGGGAACAAAGAATCATTACTGATCACTAAAGTCTCACACGGCCATAACCAAAGTCTTGAGACTTATACCTGCACTAATCTCTGGCCTTTACATGGCTAAGGTCAGTATGATTGAGGCTAATGCTGCTATCAAAGCACAGTTTAAAGATTACACTATTTGGTACGACCGGCTTGGTCATCTCGGTACGAACATGATGCGTAAATTAATTCAAAGTTCTAAAGGGCACACCTTAAAGAAAACCGAGTCTTCCTCAAACACCTCAATATGCACAGCTTGCTCAAAAGGAAGTTGATCACTCAGACTTCCCAGTCAAAATTGTCTAAGAGACCTTGAATTTTCTGGAACGAGTACAAGGAGACATATGTGGACCGATCACCCACCGTGTGGGACGTTTCGATACTTCATGGTCCTAATTGACGAGCATCGACACCACTGGTCGCATGTCTGTCTATTGTCTTCTCAGAACCAAGCATTTGCTAGGTTATTGGCCCAAAATACATCAGGTTGCGAGCCCATTTTCCAGATTTCCCAACGTCTTGATAATGCTGGTGAATTCACTCCCAAGCATTTAATGAATACTGATGGCCATGGGAGTAAGTGTAGAACATCCCGTGGCACATGTCCATACATAGAATGGTTAGCTGAATCATTCATTAAACAAATTCAATGGATTAGCTCGACTTACTTATGAGGTCGCAGCTCCCCGCTTAGCTTGGGAACATGCAGTCTAACATGCTGCTAGACTAATACGCATTCGGCATCTAGTGAGCATAGATATTCACCATCCTAATTTCTAACGGGTCATGAGCCGACATCTCCACATATTAAGACATTTGGGTGTTCAGTCTATGTACCCATTGCACTACCATAGAGAATAAATGGGACTCAAAGGAGGATGGGAATATATGTTGGTTTTTGATTCTCCCACCATTATCAAATATCTCGAGCCGACCACAGGAGACCTATTTAAGCCATATATGCGGATGTCCGATTTGATGAATCGGTATATCCTGTCTTAGGTGGAGAGACACATCAAGCTGTAAAGGACTTCATAGAATCAAACATCCTACAATGGCATGATCCTCAAACTCTAGAATGTGATTCAGAGTCAACAAGATTATACACTTACAAAGCTAGCTAATCAATTGCCAGATTCCTTTGCGGACATCGGACAAGATGTAACTAAATCGTACATACAGCTTGTAATTGCACAGTACGCATAGATATCCAAAAGGGACAGACTCAAGTTCTACAGAATCTCATCACGTAATATAACGTGGCAGACATTAGGTTCCAAAGATAAAGAATCCGGGAACCAAAAGAAAGGTGCAACGGTTAAAGGGATTCCTGAAATAAACAGACATAGCCGCAGCTGAGATTCACCCTAGTGAACGATACAAGAGGTTTGAGACGCCAATCTCAAAGGTTCGAAGGGATCAATAATAATGAAATCTCTATCAATTTATAGGCATGTCTGGAACTCAATGGAACAGAAAAGATGTCGCATAGATGCAATCTTGCATACAAGGTAGCACTTGAGGTTATGCACACGCAAGAGGATCTAGAACCCACGTCTATAATTGAGTGCCTCGTAGATCAGACTGATCTAAAATGAAAGAATCCATAAACGTGGAGTTAAACAGTCTAAAGAAAGGAATGTGTTTGGTCCGATCATAAGGCACGGCTTGTGGCACAAGGATTCTCACAGAGACCTGGAATCGATTATGAAGAGACTTATTCTCCTGTGGTGGATGCAACTACTTTTCGATTCCTCATAAGTCTGGCTGTAAGAGAAAATTAGATTTGCGGTTAATGGATGTTGTAACCGCATATCTCTATGGACCACTGGACAATGAAATCTATATGAGATTACCAAATGGCATCGTGATTAAGATAAGCATGCCATGCTCGAGATCAGACTGCATTAAGGCTGAACAATCCTTATATGGAGCGAACAAAGCGGACGTATGTGGTATAAACCAACGGTTAAGCGAATTATCTCAAATCAAAGAAAGCTACAAAAACGATATCCGATCAGGTCATGCATCTTTATAAAAAATACGAAAATCAAAGGATTTGTGATCATAGCAATATACGTGGATGATTTAAACCATCCTCAGGAACATCTGGTGAAATCGCCGAAACAGTAGAATGCTTAAAAAGCAGTTTTGAAATCGAAAGACTGGAGCAAACTAAATTATGTTTGGGGCTAAACTTAAGTACATCAAACAGATGGAACTCCTTGTGCATCATCGACAATAACATTGAAAAATATCAAAGATTCAATATGGACCAGGCCACCCATTGACAGCCCAATGGTTGTGAGGAGCCTAGGATTGGAACAGTGATCCTTCGTCTAAAGAACGGGACGATGAAGAAGTTCTCGTCCTAAAATGCAGCCTCAGTGCCATAGGAGCATTAATGTACTTGGCTAGTCACACTAGACCAGACATCTGTTTGGCCGTGAGTCTCCTAGCTCGTTTTAGCTCATGTCCAACTAAAAGGCATTGGACGGTATCAAACACATCCTAAGGTACCTACAAGGAACTAAGGACTTAGGATTGTTTTACACTAACCCACAACAAGGATGGGCTAGTTTGGTTTTGCTGATGCAGGATATCTAATCGGATCCGCACTGTGCCAGGTCTAAGACTGGCTATGTTTTCAACGCATGGAGGAACATCTATCTCTTGGAGATCTATGAAGCAGACAATCGGCTGCCACCCTTCATCTAACCATGGCAGAAATCTTGGGCATTCCAGAAGCTAGCAGAGAGTGTGTTTGGCTGCGATCCATGACCCAGCACATCCGATCAGATTGTGGTATGGACGAAGATAAAGAGCCTACGGTGATGTTTGAAGACAATGCGGCTTGTATTGCTCAGCTCAAGGACGGTTACATCAAAAGGGATCGGACGAAGCATATTCTGCCCAAATTCTTCTTCACTCATGAGCTACAGAAGGATGGTCAGGTCAAAGTTCAGCAGGTCCGATCAAGTGGGAATTCAGCCGATCTATTCACCAAATCATTGCCGACTTCAACACTCCGGAAGCTCATTTATCAGATTGGGATGCATAGACTTAAAGATCTACAGTGATGCTCAAATCAGGGGGAGTAATGCATGTTGTACTCTTTTTCCTTCACCATGGTTTTTCCCACTGGGTTTTTCTAGTAAGGTTTTAATGAGGCAACATTCCCCAGCGCATTATAGAGTCCCCGGTTGAGTATCGGGCACAGTTATTTTGTCCAAGGGAGAGTGTTATAAAACATCTTATGGACTCATTAATCGGCCCATTAGGTTTTTCTCTTTTCTATTGTACCCTGACATCTATATATATATTGTTCCAGAGATCATTAATGAGAGAAAAAGTTTACAACACAATGAAGTTATTTTATTGATTTGCATTTTAGAAAAATAGAAACTAATTCGGGAAATAATGGTTACTTCTAATTTTTGTTTTTTAAATAATAATGGTTACTTCTACTGAGTCGGAGATGCAGGCAAATCACATGGACCGATGGTCCCTAAACCCTAAACCCTAAACGGCTAAACCCTAAACCCTAAACCCTAAAATTAAAATTTATAATTATTTTTTAAAAAAATTCAAAAATTCAATAAATTAGAATTACTCTTTTAAATTCTTTCAAAAGATTGAGTAAAATTTAAATTACTATAAAAGAATATTTTGAATATATTATGAAAAATAAAATTAATATAAAAATAAAATATAAATTTTTTTCAAAAAGGTTAAATTACTCTAACACATAATAATTTTCTTAAATGTTTATTTTCTATTAAAAAAATGATACAATACATATGAAAGATTCTTTAATAATTTTGAATTAATTCTAATCCAAAATTAAGTTATTATTCAACTTTATATAAATTTATTTAATGATACAAGTTAAGAACATATATTTTCTTGCTAAATTATTCAAATATTTTGTCTATGCTACATTGTAATGTTATGAGAAACGATTCATCAAAAGATACACGTTGTTGGTGTACCAGAACTGAATTATTTTGTTCACCAGTAGACTACACGAGTCAAAATTTTCGAGAAATTCAAAATATCAAATATGTTTGAATTTTTTTTTCATCTCATCGTTGTAGATAAAAATGTATATTCTTACTTATATTTCTTTCTACAAGATAAAATTTGAGATTTAGATTTCAGTTCTTAAAATTATGCAATTATTGATCTGTTTAGTTTTTTTTCTTATATTTTAGGATAAAAAAATTGATGCTCTAATAGATGTTGCATTCATTGGTTGTTATCGAAGGTACTTGGATAAGTTTAGCAAACTTTATTGTGGTTCATTACCGCTCTATTTTTAATAAATTTATTTTATTAAAAAGATTACCTTTTAAGTTTACAAAAAAATAAAAAATAAAATATTTGTATAAAAGTTAAATTACTATAAAAGTCTTTTTCTAATTATTGTTAATATCTTAAACTTTCATTTTCCTCAGTTGAGATAAAGTTTATTATATCATATATATATTGCTTTTTAAAATATTTTGACTTTATTGTTAGATAAAATATATAGTGATGAAATATATTTTAAAAAACTGAAAATTTATATTTCTACCAAAAACAAAATATGAATTATAATATTGTGATATTATGTTTTTAAAAAATCATCTGATATATATATATATATTTGATATAATAAACAAAATAAAATTTATTAAAAATATCGAAAATATTAACTATTGTGTGGAGATAATTGTAATGTTTATTTGTCGTTATAAACTGTAGATTTAAAAATATCAAGATAATAACATATAAAAATATTAAATAAAGATTATACCATATATGAAGAATCTTGAACATCATTTGTTATATTAAAACTAAACATAACACACAAAAATTTGAATCAATAAACAATTGTTAAGATTTCTTAATCTTATCAGTTATGGATGAATAGTCAGTAATAAAACAAATTTGAAAACATGAGATATCATATTTACTATCCTCAGAAACAAAAATGTCACCATCTCTTACTATTTTTTTCCTGCACAAGGTGCGGGTAGCTCTCTAGTTAAATATTTATTTGCAAACTGTAAAATTATTTTTAAGATGATTACTGAACTTTTAACCTTTTTTTTCGGGGGGCGAATTGCTAAAAATAGACCCAAAATTGAGTTTGAATGCAAAACTAGACCCCAAATTAACACTTATAACATATCGATAAATATGGTTTTATATTGCATGTTGTGTGCAATATTTATATATTTAGAAAATAATTAACATTGATGTTTTTAAAAATATTTAAACAATTTTTTAATTTGTTTAATTTTATAAATAAAAATTATAAACTAATTATAATAATTACAACTTAAACCCGTGCAACGCACGGGTCCATATCTAGTATAAAACTAAAGTATAGCCAAGATTAAAAGATGATACTTACAACAAACAATTTTTGTAGAAACATGATTGGTAAGTATTTATATATGTCAATCTTCTTCTATATATGTTGCTCTTTTATTATTCACTAGATTAGGCCCTGCGTATACGTGGGATTATAATTTAATATTTTTAAATTTATAAAAAAATCTGAATAAAAATCTGAAAAATAGAATTAAATCACTTGTAAAAAATAATTATATAATAAAATATTAAAAACGTCTATACGAAATCATTCACCAATATAAAATCCAATTAATTTTTTATTTTGATTATATATAGGTTGATTTATTTCTATTTGAATAATATTTATTTATTTTTAATCATATTGAATTTGTTTTTTCAAATCGACATAAAAAATAGAGAAATTCCTTCAAATACCACTAAATAAGTTTATTTTCCAAACATACCATAATAAGTTTTATTTTCTAAAAATACCATTAAAAAGTTTTATTTCCAAAAATACCACAAAACTAAAAACTGAATTATAAGGGTTTATAATTTAAATATTTGGGTTTGGGTTTAGTATTTTGGGTTTAGAGTTTAGTATTTTGGGATTAGGGTTTAGTTTTGAGGGTTTAGGGTTTAGTTTTGAAGGTTTAAAGTTTGGTTTTAGTTTTGTGGTATTTTTGGAAATAAAACTTTTTGTGGTATTTTTGAAAAATAAATCTTGTTATGGTATTTTTGGAAAATAAACTTATTTTGGTGGTATTGATGAGAATTGCCCTAAAAAATATTTAATGTTGTCATTCTGAATTTTTTTGCTCAATATCTTTTAGAAGATAGACATTTTCTGAAAAGTATAAGAAAAATCAACCAAAATTAGAGGGAATATTATTTTTTTTATCATAAAAATATATAAATCAACTATTTTTACAACAATCTCATAATAATATATTAAAATAATTTATCCTTAAGAATAGAATAAAAACAAATCGAAATTAGAAGAACAATTAATAATCATAAACTATATAAATATATTTTTTACGACTAACTCATAATAATAAATTAAAATATTTTTTTAAAAAAGGAATATAAATTTTACCAATAGAATGAAGTTGAAGGTATGATGGTTTTGAAGAAAATTGTTTTGTTTGTTGAGAAAACATAAAACTACTTATTTCTTTATATTTAGTTCAATATTTACAATTTTTTTTTAGGATTAGAAATTTTCTTAATTATGGAAGTTAATTATTTGTATAATTTACTTTATAGAATAAGATTAGTAATTTGTATAATTTCCTTATAGAATTTCTATTTTTTGAAAAATGGTAGTTAATTATTTTTTTGTATAGTTTATTTATACTAATTTTTGACATTTTTTCAACTTTGACACGTGTCAAAATCTTAAATTTAATAACATGACACGTGTCACCATACTATGAGTTACTAATTTTTGAAAACCCTTTTATATAATAAGACTAGTTATGCATCGATGGACACGTATATAATTTGTTCATTCGACTAGCATCAAATAGATTTTATTTCTTTAGTGGGATTCACTTTCGTTGACTTATGAAACACGTAACCCAAGAAGGTTTATACGGGCCAAGCCCAAATAAGGTCCATTGATACGTTAATTAAATAGTATAAAAACCAAATTCTAGGTCAATTTCTTTACAAAACAAGCACTTTATCTCTGTCTTTATAATTGCTGTTTTCTTCATCAGTCCATTGGTACAGTTATGAAGTTTCTCGTCGAGATTCTGAGTGGCTCATCATTCGAGATTGAAGTAGACTACAAGGATACAATGTTAGAGGTCAAACAAAAGATCGAGAAGTCTCAACGTATCCCAGTTTCTAAACAAACCCTTATCGTCGACGGCGCTGTTATTCTTCGAGAGGATCTTAACGTCCAACAATGCCAGATCGTCCAAGATTCTAGTCTCCAACTCGATGTCTCTGCTGACGATAACTATAATCACTACAACGACGATCAAATGCCGCAAACCGAGCCATCTCCAGCACCGTGGGTTTCAGTTGAAGAGTACTTTGAGCGACAAGAGTGGCCTTTGACTGAAGAAGAGATCAGAAAGATTTATAGTTATCAGACTGAGACAACCCAAGGGATCAGTAAGGTTCAAGATTCGCCGGTGATGGTAAGAGGCAACAAGAATGTCTCGACGAGTAACAACAACAATGATCAAGACTCACCGTCGTCGCTCAAGTTTCGCCTTGGAAGCCTGCGAAGATGAGGGGTTGATCAACGAGATCTTTGGAAATCTTTTTTTTTTTTTAGTGGAAATTGGAAATCTTTCATAATTATNCCTCGTGAGTCACCTTCCACACTGCTTACACTTCACAATTGGGCATCACAATACACGGTTGATCACAACACAACCGGTCAGTAACTACACTGTCACCTCCGATCCATTTCATACGGTCGGGACACCACACGATTACACTACCGCAGGTCTACGGCTGGTCATAACACAGCCGGTTAGATACCTCCCGGTTACACTACCGAGGCCTCCGATCTGTCTCATACGGTCGGGACACCACACGATTACACTATCGCGGGTTTACACACACATTTCTCCGATCCATCTCATACGGTCGGGACACCACAACTACCACACGGTCTCACTACCGAGGGCCTACAATCCTCTGATCCATCTCATACGGTCGGGACACCACAACACTAATCCTACACTAAGGACTCAACTACTAACTCTTATACTAGAACTACCACTTGGTTTCCTTCCCAATGGAGATGCTCTAACAACCTAATGCAATCAACACATGCATTCTAACAACCTAATGCAATCAACACATGCAATCTAACAACCTAATGCAATCAACACATGCATTCTAACGACCTAATGATTAATTACCACTAACTAATCCTAAACATGCATGCTAACTCCAATTAATTAATATTCCTAATTAATGCTAATCCCTTTGATTAATTCTCCTTAATTAATCTCAATTACCTGGATTAATTATCTTAATTAATCCCTATAACCTCGATTAATTATTCTTAATTAATCCTAATTATCATGATTAATTACCCTCTAATTAATCATAACCATTCTAATTAATTACTTCTAATTAATCATAGCATGCATACTAATCCAAATTCTAATCATGTAATTATTTAATTAATTCTTCTAATTAATTAACCTAACTAATCATGCAACTAACCTAACTACCCATCCCAATATGTGCCACCGTAATTCACACACTTCGAGAACTCACCGTGGTTTAGCCGAAAGGTTGTGCGGATGTGTGTGTACTCCTCGCTCCTTGCCAACGGCTCCAACCGTTTGTACCCCTCCCCGGACAATCCCTGAACCCCTCGACCAACTAACGAACTACTCGACCAAACATCAGACTACTCGTCGGATCA
>SMJT01000188.1:3783-32349 GCA_004349715.1 Crucihimalaya himalaica
GTGGCCATCACCATCAATACTCGCGTCTCGAACCTTGATTTGTGTATGCGAAGCTTAATTTAATATCAGAAACATAAAAAGAGATAAGTCTGGGAGAGAGGAAATCAATACCAAAGTATAAAATCTGGGTGGTTCCTTAGTCATGATATCGCATGAGGAAGAATCTAAAAGGTTCCTGAATATCAATTTCAGTGATGAAACGGCAATGAAGGATTCAATATGATTGATGCTGTGAGATAATGAGTGGATAATGGGAAACTGCAATTGTCTAAGGAGAAGTACATGGCGGTCCGATCTGAAACTGTTTAGGTGACAACTGGAAGCTTGGAAAAAGGGTCATTACTATATCTCAAGAAAAAGGTGAGTCTCCATGTTTTCAAACCTCTTTCTCTGTTTAGTTTTCTGTTTGCTTGAGGGCAAGCAAAGACTAAGTCTGGGGGAGTTGATATATCATGGTTTTTACCCACTTTTAACCATGATATAAGTCTTTTTTGTTGAGTCTTTTCTTTAGTTTTAGAGTCTTTCAGGTTCTTTTCAAGCTATAGGCACATGTGGAGCTAATTGGAGGATTTGGAAGCTTTTGAAGAAATCTGGATTGAAGCCGATCGGAGAACTGAAGCTCAGCATCGATCGACACTTGAGGAGTATCGATCGACACCATTTATTTGGGAGAGACACGATCTAAGACCCTATCATCGATCGATACCATTTACGGTATCGATCGATACCAGTGATCAGATCGCAAAACAGAACCCGAAGATAAACCAGAAGCTTTCCTTATTTTTCGAGATAAACTCCTAAACGTGTTTTAACTATATAATGAGGTTTTTGAGCCTCCAGAAAGATACCTTGTGATTTCTGGAGATAGAGTTTTCTGCAATTGAGTTTTTGGAGAACAGATCTTGAACCTCTTTGTTTATTGCATTCTATTATATGATATCTATTATATTCATGATGTTTATTGCATTCACCATGTCTGAGTAGATTCCCTGTTAGGATTAGGGTTCCTTAAAGGTATTTGATGAATTATTAGATCTGAATTAATTGTTAGGGAATAATCTATAGAGTTTCTCACCTAGACTTGAGATTAATGCTTATTCTAGCCTCGTGAACTTAAATCTGATGTTAGGTTGTTTGATTGGCACGAAAGTGTGATTGGCACGAAAGTGTGATTGATTGTCTGATCTAGTGTTTGTGAACAATTGAACTTGAACGTTAATGCTTGTTTAAATTCATAGAATTTGCAAAGAAATTTGGAATTCTAGGTTTAGGCATAGATAGTTTCCGCAACGACAGTTGGTTTACTTTACATCTGTGTTTCAAGTTTGAGAGCGGAACTTAATTTATTCCTGACAATTGATTTGATTTGATAATTCCTGATTTGCCTGCAAGTTTTCCTAAGCCTAGCGTTTTCCTCCACTGAATTACTACATGTTTTTAATTGTTTTGCTATTCTTAATTTCATCTATTTGGCTTAGTTTAATTCATATTTTAGAATCTATTAAGTGTTATCTTGAGTCCTTGTGGATTGTCCCCTAGAATACTACAGCGTCTGCTTAGATACTTTAGGGTATTAGATTTGAGCATATCAGTGATATACCTGAAATGTCATCAAGAGAATAGCCGAGAGCTTTGCGATACTTGCGCAACTTACTCAGCAGTAAGGCGACCTCTACGTTGTTTAAAGAAGAATTAACAGTTACAAGGTATGTGGAGTTAGGGCCAAGAAAGACATACCTCAGATTGGGTGGAAGTGGTTTAAAATCGAGTTTAGGAGCTCTCTCCTCACTCCAGTCACCAAATGAATCAGATCGTGTAGGAGTGACAACCAGTTCCTCGGGTAAAAATAGCTGGTGTCGATCGATGCTCTCAGTGGTGTCGATCGATGCTTCAGTGCTGTTGTCAAGGATCGTAGTGTACCCAGTAGCAACCACACTGGAATTCATTTCTGTTTAAGCTGAACAAACCAGTGCTCTCTCCAACGGGTTCTCAGGGTGTAACCGCATGAAGTACTCGTCCGATATTTCACTGAAGGTATCGATGAAGAATGTCTGCCCATCAATGGTTGGATTTTTCATCATCTTCTCCATGTTGAAGGTCATGATCAGATCACCAATGTTAAGGGATATTCTCCAATTCTTGCAGTCGATCAGAGCGCCTGCTGTGGTTAGAAAGGGTCGGCCCAAAATCAATGGATCTCTTGGCTCAACGTTGTACTCTAGGACTATGAAATCAGTCGGGACTAGGCAGTCTCTGATCGTAATTAGAACATCTTCGAGTAATCCTTCAGGAAACCAGACTGAGCGGTCAGCAAGAATTAGAGAGATCCTAGTGGGTGTGAAGTCTGTCATCCCCATTCTCTTAGCTACTGAATATGGCATGAGGTGGAGACTGGAACCGAGATCGCAAAGGGAGCGTTCGAACCTTTCAGTGAAGATTATGCAGTCCAATACGAAGCTTCCAGGGTCTGGTAGCTTTTCTGGGATCTTGTTGAGTAGGATCGCACTGCATTCGTGAGTGATTCTCAGCACTCCCTCCTCAAGATTCTCATTTCTTGACACCATCCGCTTGATATACCTTTTGAAAGCTGGTGAAGTCATGATAGCATCGACGAAAGGGAGTTCAACAACTAACTTTTCTAGCATTGCTTTGCATCTGGCCTCTTCTATTTCCTTCTTAGTCTTGGTAGGAGGTCGAGGGTGAAACCTCCTTTCTTAGGAACAACATGAACCGGACTGACCCAGCTGCTGTCAGAGATGGCATAGATGAATCCTGCTTCCAGAAGTTTCATGATCTCTTTCTTTACCACTTCTTTAAGATTCGGGTTAAGTCTCCTCTGATGCTCTATCGAAGCTTTTGACTCGTCCTCCAGATGATCCGATGCATGTACAGATCTGATGAGATACCTGAAATGTCATCAAGAGAATAGCCGAGAGCTTTGCGATACTTGCGCAGCTTACTCAGCAGTAAGGCGACTTCTGCGTTGTTCAAAGAAGAATTGACAAATCACAGGATAAGTAGAGTTAGGACCAAGGAAAATGTACCTCAAACTAGTTGGGAGTGGCTTAAGATCGAGCTTAGGAGCTTTCTCTTCACTCCAACACTCAAAAGAATCAGATCTTGTACGAGAAATAACTAGCTCGTCGGGAAGAAAAGGTGGGTATCGATCAATACCTCATGTGGTATCGATCGATGCTTCTGCATTTTTGTCAAGGATCGTGGTATAAGCAGTAGCAACCTCTGTGGGAACTAATACTGTCTCAGCTGAGCAAACCAAAGCCCTCTCCAAGGGATTCTCAGGGTGTAATCTCATGAAGTACTCATCTGATAAGTCACTGAAGGTGTCAATGAAGAAAGTCTGACCATCTATGGTTGGTTTCTTCATCATCTTCTCCATGTTGAAAGTCATGATCAGATCACCAATGTTGAGGGATATTCTCCCATTCTTGCAGTCGATTAGGGTGCCAGCTGTAGCTAAGAAAGGTCTACCCAATATCAGTGGATCTCTTGGTTCAGCATCATACTTGAGGACGATGAAATCAGTTGGGACTAAGCAATCCCCAATGGTAATCGGGACGCCCTCAAGTAAACCTTCAGGAATCGGACTGATCGATCAGCAAGGATCAGGGAGATCCGAGGTTGTGTGAAATATGTCATCCCCATCCTCTTAGCTACTGAATACGGCATGAGATTCACACTGGAGCCAAGATCGCAAAGTGAACGTTCGAACCTCTCTGTAAAGATGGTGCAATCCAAGACAAAACTTCCAGGGTCTTGTAGTTTCTCTGGAATTTTGTTGAGAAGAATCGCACTGCAGTCGTGGGTGATTCTCAGTACCCCTTCCTCAAGATTCACATTGCTTGATACCATCCTCTTGATGTATCTCCTGAAAGCTGGTGCAGTCTTGAGAGCATCTACGAACGGGAGTTCAACAACCAACTTCTCTAGCATTGCCCTGCATCTGGCCTCTTCTATTTCTTTCTTAGACTTGGCAGGAGGTCGATGGAAAGAAATCTTTGGTACATAGACTCTCCCAACATGTCATGTAGTCTGCTTCTAGTTGACTTTTGGACTAGTATCGATCGATACAGGGGGAGTGTCGATCGATACTTGTGGTTTTGCAACTTGTTCTCCAGAACTTTGAACAGGCAACGATCGATGTTGAGGGGTATTGACCGATACTGGGTGAGTATCGATCGATACTGGGGAAGTTGCAGGAACCTCATCGTCATCATCAGAAGCAAGGTCGATGAGCTGCTTAGGAGAGTAGGTCTTCTTCAAACCTGGAGTGACTTCTCTTCCACTCCTCAAAGTGATGGCATGAACGTGCTCCCTCGGATTCACCGTCTTTCCCAGAAGGAAACCATCCTGTCTCTGCAGTCTAAGCAACCTGAGTTTCCAACTTCTTCTGATGGATGTTCAGAGCTTCGATTTTTCCATTTAGATCAGTGTACAAAGCATCCATCATTCCATTGAAATCAACAGTCATCTTTTGTTGCCCCTCAAGAATCTGTTCAAGCATAGTCTCAACTTTGCTTTCCTGAGTCTTGGGAGGTGGTGTATGATAAGATGAATTCCCATAGGTGCGAGTGTACCCACTGTTCTGAAATGGCTTCTGAGCAAAGGAGCTTGCTCCGAAATTCAAAGACTTGAAATCAGATTTGAATCCTCCTCTCTGAGAGTTGTTATTGAAACCACGGTTGTACGATGAATTCTGAAACCCATTACCACCTATGTAGTTGACATCCTCTGCTTCACCTTCATCGATGTTCTCGACTTCTTTAGCAAAATGCACTGCCTTCTGCTGCTTACCCAATAACAGATTGTGAACTGACTCCAGCTTGGCATGTACTTCAACAATCTGCAACCCATCAACGTTTCCATTCTGCTTCTTTCTCTCGAAATTTGCATTCTTAGTGCTGTTGCTAGACGCCAAATTTTCAATCAACACATAAGCGTCCTTGGGATACCTGGTGTTGAAATTCCCATTGCTTGCAGCGTCCAAAGCCATCTGATACCTCCAATCGATACCTTGAAGAAGATACCCAATAACTGAACCTGCGAGAAACCATGGTGAGGGCAATCCCTCTGATAAGACCAAAATCGAACCCCGGCAGCCTTGAATGCCTCAGTCGCTCCCTGAGAAAATTGGGAGATCTTGTTCCTGAGCTCTTCTGATCTCGCATCGTCATAGATGTTGTTCAGAAATGCAGTCTTAGTCTCCTCCCAAGTAGTCAAGGAACCAGGGGGCAACTGCTTCAACCAGTAAGCTGCATCTCCACTAAGAGAGAATGGGAAGAGCTTACAGAAGAGGAAATCATTGGACACTCCATTGTATTTGATCCACTGGTGACCAAATCTTCGAACCTCTCGATATGATCCATGGGATGCTCATGAGAAAGACCATGGAAAGGGTGCTGGCCTACAAGAGTGTAGTATGCAAGCTTCAGCTCAAAGTCATTTCTCTGGAAAGTTGGAGAAATTAGAGTCCCCGACAACGGCGCCAAAATTTGATATGCTCAAAGATAATACCCTAAAAGTAGCTGCAATATATAGGGGTCGAACCACAAAGACTCAGGATATCACTCAATAGATTCTAGAATAGGAATTAAGCTAGGCTAAATGAATGTAATTAAGAATAACAAAACAATTAAATCAAGAAGTAAATAAGTGGGATAAAAGCTAGGCTTAGGGAAGTTTGCAGGCAAATCAGAATTATCAATCAAATCAAATGTCAGGAATGAAATAAGCTCCGCTCTTGAACTTGAAACACAGATGTAAAGTAAACCAACTGTCGTTGCGAAGACTATCTATGTCTAAACCTAGAATCCCAAATTTCTTTGCAGATTCTATAAATTCAAACAAGCATTAACGATCAAGTTCAATTGTTCACAAAATCCTAAACCAAATTTCTTTGCGAATAAGTCTTTTTCTCACCAAACACTAGTTCAGGAAACCAATCACACTTTCGTGCTAATAAATCAACCTAACATCATATTCTAGTTCGCGAGGCTAGAATAAGCATTAATCTCAAGTCTAGGTGAAAAGCTCTATGGATATTCCTTAACAAATCAATCAAATCTAATAATTCATCAAATACCTTTTAAACAACCCTAAACCTAACAGGGAATCTACTCAGACATGGTGAATGAGACAAACATCATGAATAAAATAGATATCATAAATAAAATAGAGTAGGATAACAAAAAGGGTTCAAGGTTCTTCCCCCAAAAACTCAATTGCAGAATACTCTCTCTCTAGAAATCCCAAGTGTCCTTTCTGGAGGCTCAAAAACCTAATTATATAGCTAAAACACGTTTTTTGAGTCTAATCGGAAATTAAGAAAACCTTCTGGTTTATCTTCGGGACTTGTATCACGTTCTGATCACTGGTATCGACCAATACTATAAATGGTATCGATCGATACTGGGAGTTTTATTCGTGTCTCTTCCAAATGAATGGTGTCGATCGATGCTTCTCAGGTGTCGATCGATGCTGAGCTTCAGCTCCCCGAACTGCTTCAACTCTAGATTGCTTCAAAAGCTTCCAATAACCCAATTTAGCTCCATATGTGCCTATATCCTGAAAAGAACTTGAAAGACTCTAAAACTACTGGAAAGACTCGGAAAAAGGACTTATATCATGGTTAAAAGTGGGTAAAAACCATGATATATCAAGAAGATGTTAACTGTATGATGGAAGATGAAAAGACTTGGCAAGAAAAAAGGTAGGTGAAGGAAAGAAAGATGTAAGAAGTGAATGATAAAAATATTAAAAGACACGTTTTCTACATTTTTGTGCGGCCACGAGACACAAGGATGAAGATTCATGACCATCTTTTATATACAAGATTCCTCTATATACAATATTTATGTCGAGTTTTTTTAATCAAATGTTAAAATAATAATTCCAAAAGAGAATTTATGCTAAACGAGTGGAAAAAATGAGGATAAACCAAAACATATATCTAGCAAAATCCTCTAGCTCAAATCATCTTAAAAGGAGTGGTTGGAGCTGAGGTAAGTCATGATATCTAAGCAAGCTCACCCTAATCCGAACCAATTTTCAATTATTTGAAGGAGGTAACTTGGCAGAAGAAGTGATTATAGATGGTGTGTTGCATTCTGCTCACGCCATACGTAGAAGATTGTGGTTTGGAAAGCCGATTGTAGCAAGATAAAGTCAAGATTTCCAAAATGATGAGTGGTAAGGCGGTGGAGTGTGATGTGCCAATCATGATCAACGTCAACAACACGAAGAGCTCTCGCTATATCTAGGCAAATCTTATAGGTGTAAGGACAAGCGTAAAAGAGGTGGTTCCTCGACTCGTCTGTCTTTCCACAAAATAGACATGGGTAGATGTATCCCCATCAGCGTGATCTCCCTCCCTTAAGAAGTCTATCCTTGATCGCGAGCCACATTATAGAAGCAAAACAGGGAACTCTATAAGACGACCTTTGGTGTATTTTAAAGGGAAAAAACCTTTAAAATACACCAACTTATTTATTTTTAGATGTTTAATTCATGAATTTTTTTCGTTGCCCAAAAAATACATGAAGTTGTATACATTGATTATTAAATACACGAATTTCAAAAATTTTGCTTTTTACACACGACGCTAACGGAGGAATTAACGATCGTTAAGTGTGATAAACACGAACTTTCTCGTTAGCTAGAAAATACATGAATTTTTTAATATTGGAATTTAAATACACGAACATTAAAAATTTGTGCATTTTAAACGAGATTTAAAGACAATAACGAAACTGTTTACGACTGTTAAAATTAATTAATTTGATAAAACCCAGATCAATCCGGATTGTGTAAAACACTCCAAATAATCGATCTGACACGCATATCTACATTGAACCTCCCATGTCGCCATTGATGCTATCAGTTGTGGTAGAACCGTCAATCATAATCCCAAGCGAATCTAATCAAACTCGAGACTACATTAAGCCTTCTTTATTGAGGAGACGGAAAACCCTAGATAGATACAATTTAATTAGAAACATTGCGACGAAGCTAGACGATGTCAATCGGTATCAAATTCGAAATTTTTTCCGGGTGCAACGATGAACTCAAATGCCATGGAAACAAAGGAGAAGAAAGGAAATCTAAATCAAAATGCTGATAAGCAATCAAGACGGTGGAGAAAATGGAGCATTTTAGGGTTTATATACAGGAAATGTGTAAGTAAGGATGATGAAGAAAATATGTATAGCAAATCAAACAGCACTGAAATCATTGAGTGGTCTTTATTGGAATTAAGGCCGGAGCTGAGGAATGGAGAAGGAGGAGGACCAAAGATGAAGAGAAGTAACATATCGGTTAGTGTATTTAAATCTAGTTTGTAAAATGCACAAATTTTTAATGTTCGTGTATTTAATTTTTAATACTAAGAAATTCATGTTCTTTTTAGCTATTCAGAAAGTTGTTGATTATCACACTTAACGGCCGTTAACTTTTCCGTTAGCGTCGTGTGTAAATAGCAAAATTTTTAAAACTTCGTGAATTTAATAACCAATGTATACAACCTCATGTATTTTTCGGGCAACGAAAAAAGTTCATGTATTAAACATCCAAAAATAAATAAGTTGGTGTATTTTTAAGGTTTTTTCCCTATTTTAAATTGATTTTCTTTTGGGTTAATTTCACTACATAAACTTAATCACCCCATAGTATTTCCTCCCAAACTTTTCACTTCATCAATAAACTCCCCAAAGTATTTTTATTATTTATTATACATCATAAACTTATAAAACCTCATCAATATCTGATAATTAGGTGTAAATCATGTTTAAAACGTTCAATCGCGATTAGAGACCCGATTTTGATCCAAAATTACCCAATAACTAAACTTTGTGAATAACTAAAGGGTTTATAATTGACTTATAAACAAAACCCGAAAAAAGTTACACAGCAAAACTCCATGTTCCTGTAGCTATCGTGGAGAAGGTGAATGAGGTAAAGCGAACTTGAGACTAGAGCAGCAAGATCTACGAGGCAAAGAAGACGACGAGAAGCCACATTGTGGCAGAAGGTGGACGATTTTGTTCGTTGGCTAAGGGGAGGAGCTCGACGATTCTAAGATTTGTTGGAATATATATATCCTTTCTGGATTTTTATTTTTTAGTCAGTTATAACCCTTTATTTCATTAAGAAGGTTTGCTCATTGGTATTTTAGATCAAAATTGGTTCTCTAATCGCGATTTAATAACGCAATTAAATGTTTTAAACATGATTTACACTTAATTATCAGATATGGTTAATTTTGATGAGATTTTATTTGGGGAATTTATTGATGAAGTGAAAAGTTGGGGGGGGGGGGAAATAGTGTGGGGTGATTAAGTTTATGTAATATAGTGAAGTTAATCCTTTTTGTTTTCGCAAACATACATTAATTAGAAAACACTCTTTTGTTGTTTTTCGTAAACTTAATTTAATATGTATGGGCAGAATTGTGGCTTTTTTATATAGATTATTTTACAAAATAATCCAGTTTAGGGGAAAACTAGAAAAACTCTTAAAGAAATTGCAAATTTTAATGTAAATATAATGGGTGGCCCATTATTTTTTGTCTTTGGGCTTATAGTTTGGTTGGACCGCCATAGTTTTCAATGTAGGGTTACCATGGTTCAGTATATATGGTTCTCGACTCCGAGTTTTTTTTAATTTCAGCAGCGCCGCAACAGTTTTGTCTTTAAGTTGAAAGAGGAAGACGCCATGAGACAAAAATCAAAGAAGGGATCTCGAGATCAGTTATCCTCTCAAAGGTATCGTTAAATAAAAACAAATTTTAAGATTTTTCTTCTCATTTAGATCTCATGCATTGTTTTCATATATTAAAATAATTTTTTTGTGCTCATGAGATCTTGTGATCATATCTTCTTCTCTCTTTTTTTTTTTTTAATTTTATAGAAGGTTCTTCGTACTTTTATTTTTAGATTTTTGAAGTACATTCTTCTGTAATTTTCTGGTACTTTAGCTCAGAATTGTTAATTATCTGGGCTTTTAGTATTGAATAAATTTAAGTTTGATAGTAAAAAATTGTTTAGTGTGTATATGAACTTGTTCAAAGAAGATTTATTAGGTTGACCAAAAAATCAAAATAAAAGAAGATATTATATATATATAATATATCATATGTCATCTCATTTATTATGAATTAGTAAATTGAGTATTGTAGTTCTATTGAAGAAGTATTATCACTACCAATATTTAATTGAAAAATTCTTTGATTAACCATGGAAGAAAATGCCATCTCTTAGTTTAAATTCTTTGGAGAATCAAAAAGAGACATCAATTTTTCAATGTATTCTGGTTTTTGTAAATGAGCTTTAAGAAAATCTGGTATGCAACACATTTGTAATGTTTCATGACATATCTATTTTGATATATATATATATATATATATATATATATAAATATATATAATTTTACTAGAAGTTATTTGCTAACTTTTCTTAACATTTTTATAGTTATTTCTTCAAATGAAAAGCCTTTGATTAAGTCAAAAGAAAGTTTGTATAAGACTGTAGTCAATAAAGAGTTTTTTTAACTTGATTACAAAATCTCAAAGTATTTTCTCTTTTTGTGGTCATCAATCAAACTATAGACATTTTCTCATCCAATTTAGAATTATAATCGGAATTTCATGATGATATATACTACTTAATTAACACCTACTTTGGAAAATCGAAAGGTTATATTCAAACGTTATAGAAAAATTAGTATTTTCATATATATTAAAAGTACGCCACCTTGACCTATTACCTCTAATATTTGTACAACATTGTTTGATGTGTTTTGATTTGTTCCTTATGCAAGTTGTTTACCTTGCTTTGATGTTTATAACGTTCCCAAACGTTTCTTTATCATTTCAGTTGCACAAGATGTTTAGTGCAAGCACCAATTATATATTTATGGTGATATTTTAACTGCATCAAATATCTTTGGGAATTAATTATGAATTGGGAAAACAGTCATTCTAATAACAAATTTACACATTTTTACCAAAAAAATACGAACTCTTTATTGAGCCAAATCTAAGTTGACTAAGCCATTTAGGTTCCAAAAAGTCAACTAAAACAGAAAATTAATATACGTTAACACAGTTAATGACTAAATGATGTGTTTTAAAAACAAAACAAAATCGACTTAGGTTCCTCCCAAACCCCTAATTTCTCTAATTCCCAATTCTCAAATCCCTAATTCCTAAATTCCCAATTTCTCTAGTCTCCTCCTAAATTGACCCAAAAACGAGAACATGAGCCGATCCTGAATAGATTCGGCTTCGGCGGTGGAGGATGGCTAGTTCGGCGATGGAGGAGGACTTGGCTCCTGGTTCTGCGACGGAGGAGGACTCGGCTGCTGGTTCTACTCATTTTGATGATTTCTCTTAGCTATAAATCGTTAGTAGAGTACCACGCTTATTTAATTTTCTTAATTTTGGGTTTCCTTTTTTAATTTTTAATTTTTGTTTGCTTTCATCATATCGACGAAGAGGTAACCATTTTGCTGCTTGTTAGTTATAGAGAAATCTAGGGAATGCATAAGGCACATGTTTACTGGTGATATGCAAGAAGTAGAATTATGTGGTTGTGGTTATCGTGTGAAGATGCAGTTGATGACTTGTGGCTGTGGAAAACGGCAATTGATAGTTATTCCTTGTCTTCATGCTGCTTGTGTTATCCTAGCTAAAAAACAGAAGATTGATGATTATGTTGTTGTGTTTTACACAACTACAGCTTGGCAGTAAACATATATAAGTGTGGTATTGAGCATGTGGAAGGAATGAAGTTGTGGCCTAGGTTAAATAGATTGCCAGTCTTGCCACCACCTTATAGATTAGGCAATCCAGGTAGACCAAGCAACTACGCTAGGAAAAAGGGTCTAAATGAATCTTCCTCCAAGACCAAGAACAAGTTAACCCGAGAGCATCGTATTATAACATAATCAAATTGTATGGAAGACGGGCACAACAAGTTAGGATGTAAATTCCATCGTATTGAGACTCAACCTAAAAGACCAAGAGATCGACCAAGGAAAGAGCCGGTTAGTTCACTTTGGAATTCGTTTTTTGACTTTGTAAGCTTTCTTTGTTTTGTTTTGGAATTAGTCTTGTGATTGGACTTTCTATGTTATCTTTTACACAAGAATGAAGATCACAAGGTGCATCACAAGTTAAATCACAAGGTGCATCCCATGTTGGATCACAAGTTTAACTCTCATAGTTCTTTGTGATTCCTTTTTGAGAGTTAAACTTGTGATCCCTTAAAAGAAGTCTTTTTTTTTTTTGATAAAGATGAAAGTTGTATTAAGTAGGGCTGATGATTATCATATATGTTTCTTTTTCAGTAAAAATGTGGGCACTACACTTGCTTGAAATGTTTCCAAAAGTAGATGGTTCAGGGCAAACACACTTCCGGAAAATGTCGCAGTATAGTTCCTGAACAAGTGGAAAGAAACCCCCGTATCAAGTTGACCCTCGTGTCCACTATTCGATTAGTGAATGTCTCAAAAGTGCTTCCACGGGTACTTCAAATGTTGTGCATTTTATAAGAAACCAAGACCGACCTGAAAAAGCATTTAAACCGAGCGTGCAAAGAAAACAAGGAAGGTGAATGCTTCGAGTGGCAGGATCTACGTTACTATAACTCATGATCATTTTGGTCTCCAACCAAAAGACCTTGGTTCTTGACAAGATCATTTTCAGCTGGTATAGGACCAAAGTGATCATGAGGTATTGTAACATATAGATCCTGCCATTCGAAGTATTCACCTTCCCTGTTTTCTTTGCACGCTCGTTTTAAATGCTTTGTCTGGTCGGTCTTGGTTTCTTATAAAATGCACGACATTTGAAGTACCCGCGGAAGCAAATTTTGAGACTTTTGCTAATCGAATAGCGGACACTAGGGACAAGTTGATATGGGGGTTTCTTCCCACTTGTCCAGAAACTATGCTGCGACATTTTCCACAAGTGCGCTTTCCCTGACCCATCCACTTGTGGAAACATTTCAAGCAGCATTGTGCCCACATTGTTTCAAAAAAAGAAACATACAAGATATCCATCAGCCCTACTTAATATAGCCTTCAACTTTGTCAAAAAAAAAGGACTTCTTTTATGTGGATCATAAGTTTAACTCTCAAGAAGGAATCACAAAGAAGTTTTTTAAGGGGATCCTTTATTAAGTCGATTTTGTTTTTTTTTTTTTTTAACAAAAATATTAATTACTTAGTTTCAAAGGTTTTTCCTCACTAGGAAGTGGAAAAATTTAAACCATATGTTCATACAAAACAAAAACACGTGACTAAAACATCATAAACTCAATTCCCGCCTCTTTCAAAGATTACTCAGTCTCTTCAGCTGTGTTCACTATCGTTGTCATCTGTTTCCTTTTCACTTTCAGAAGTCGCCTGACAAGATCTTTGCACAAGTTTGTTTTCTGAATGAAATCTTCCTGCAAAACTCAGCTTCTACTACTACTTTTCTCATAGACAACTCCACTTGGGATTCTTTATCTTTGATAGACTAATTATAAAGAGGTCTCTGAAGCAGGATGCAAATGCAATGAGAAGTGTAATTCAGATAGATAATTGAAACCTAAGTCCATTTTGTTATGTTTTTAAAACACAGCGTTTAGTCATTTAACTATGTTTAACGTTAATTAATTTTCGGTTTTAGTTGACTTTTTCATATGTAAATGGCTTAGTAAACATAAGTTTGTATATTATTTGGCTCTGTGAAGAGTTCATATTTTATTTTGGCAAAAACGCGTAAAATCATTATTAAATGACTGTTTTCCCATAATGAATTGAAAAGTTATTTTTAAAACAAACAAAAAAACATTTTTCTCTTTGTTTGCTTTCATGCTAATTTTTAGTATTTGATTATTTTTGTTTTTTTTTCACGAACAAAAGATTTTACTAATGAGAAAGCGATACAAGTGTCGACTTGGCAACATTGTCTACTTCAGAATTATTTACACTGAGAATAAAAGTGAAACAAATAGAAAAAAGTAGGAAAAGAGCACTTGGATGTATTCTAAAACGCCGAAGATCTCGTTCTGAGTTGCCTCCGAGTTTAATAGTTCCACCAGCTAGAGAGAATCCGGAAACTATTGAATATCATCCAATGGATAAGACCATAGATCCGCTAATGCTTCACAAACCGCTGCTAGAGCGGAAGCAACATGGGTTCTCGATACTAATTTGGCCCTTTCAAACGGACTCCCATTTGAACGGATGATCCATGCTTGGCCACTACAGCAAGTAGAAGCATTCCAGGCTGCATCTACAAAACTTACAAACGGCTTTGATATCGCGGTAAACAAGGTTTCTTAAGATTCTCTTGTGCTCCATTCCAAGCTTTGGCGTAATTTTGAGATAACTTTTTTGGGGTTGAAATCTTTCTCTCCAAATACCTGTTGGTTCCGAGCTGTCCACAAATTCCAACAGATCCAAGGAAATAAAGAGTTTGTCATACCATTCGGGGGGGGGGGGGGGGGGGGGGGGGGAGAGTAGTCATATGCCTTGCAAACGAGATGAAATCTAAAGAGGAGAAACTAGTGCTTGAAGGACCTCTTCTCATGGGGGCTATAGTCGATACTTCTTGAATGAAACAGCAGTCACGAAAGACATGAAATGTAGATTCAGTCTCTCCACATCTAGAACAAGCTGGATCTTGAAGTATTTCTGCGACGCAATAGGTTCTCTCCTTCCAGCGGCAAAGCATCTTTTGCTATCCACCAAAGCAAAATTTTCCAAGCATTTTAGCTCGCTAAATAAGTCCTGGCCAACTGAAGTGCTTTTCAATTTTATTAACTACCAATGTTGAATGAATGCCATATCCAGATCTTGTAGAGTAGACGCCATTGTTTACTGTGAGCCAAGCTAAGGAATCATTTCATCTAGATGTGAAGGCTAGGAACAATCTGATAGAGTCTCACATGCAAATAAAATTGCCGCACATCTTGATATGTAAAAACTCGGTAAATATTGTTTGAACAAAGCATTCAAGTGGAGTAGACTTATATAATCTCTCCGGGTGAGTGAACTTTTTGAATTTTAATATAGCTGTTGTGTTTTTTGATACTTGGGTTTTGTTTTGTCATTTTTGAATCTCTTTGAAGCTGATTGGTAGACTCAAATGGTCTATAACTTAGAACTGCAAAATATTTCCAAGTAAATTCATACTTAGACATGTCAAGGTGCTTCAGGGTACAAGCTGAAAGAGTTGTTTATTGCAGGAATTTTCCATTATGAATAACAAGATCTAGAGAAGTTGGCATTTGTTCATCATAATCTTCATTTACAAAGCTGCAAATTCAAACTAAGTAAAGAGCAGCGAAGAGATTCTACTTCAAATGTTTATTCATCAAAGCTCATCTTTTGAATTAATGTGCTTGGTCTTTATTTGAACACTAAGAAACTCTTACGCGTTTCGTGAGTTTGGATTAATGTTGTAAGTTATTCAACACTATATAACTAAATATGTACTCCATCTGTTTCATTTTAAATGTTGTTTTAGGTTTTTTCACACAAATTAAGAGAACAATTAAAGTTTTTGTTTTACCGCTAATTAATATGTTTAATAATTTTTTCATTGGTCAAAACATTAAAATAGTAGGGATAAAAAAGGAATTTTTAAAAAACATGTGCATTGAAAACCTAAATCAACACTTAAATTGAAACAAATTTTAAAAGATAAAACAATATTTAAAATGAAACAGAGGGAGTATCAAATTGATTGAATTCCTTCTTTACATAAACGTTTTATTTAGTATTTATGAATTCTAATTTGATGAAACCATGTAAAAGCGTTACGAAGCTGTCCTTTGCGAATTGCGTTTATTTCACATGGTCTTTTATTTATAAGTTTCAAGTGTTTGTCCACATAAAAACATTATTAAGACCAACTTTTAGACTCTATTAAGTTTGATTCTCAAAATGTTTAACGAAGGATTATTATTAAATAAAACTTAAAAAGTTATATCAAACAAAACAATCCAATAAAAAGTATACATGTACGAAAAAAAATTGATTTGAATTTTGGAGTTTAATTTGAATTCACAATTAAAAAAAAAATTATTGTTAGATTCAGAATAAAACTTACAATATTCCAATCCAAATATGAAATTTAGTTAAATAAAAATTAACCCACTGAAAAGTATTTTTTCTTACGGATAATTTTGAATGTGTTAAAAATGCATTAACATTGACTCATCCTCATACATTTGCTTATGTAGACATTTAAATCCAATTAAAAATAAGTTTGATGAAAATAAATCCAAATAAACAATTAAATATTTTTTAGTAAAAATTATGGATTCATTTTAGAAAAAAGTGGAGAGACTCATACGTATCGTCCAATAAAGAAGTTTCAGCTTGCTCTACCACATCACATTGAGAGCATAAGATGGAAAAAAATAATGATCCTACAATGTAAGAAAAAAAAAACTACCATGTCCATTGTGAAGTATCATAATAGTTTATTTTATATTTGTTGCGATATTAATATCAACACCATTAACAAATACAGTAAGCTGATGAAAATATAAAAAATGTTTCAAGAATATTTAGCTAATAAATTTCAAAAAAACATACAAAAAACTCTAATTATTAGGGGCGAACATCATATAATAAAGCATTTTTTACATTTTCTTTTCAAAATTAATGTAAGAATACTAAGAAAAACAATATGAGGAGATGATCATAATATTTATGAATAAATTAGAACTAAGAAAAATGACAGTATGTCACTTATAACTTATACATGCTAAACAAAAGAATGTAGATATGTAAACTAAAGTCCCTAAATGTTAGAACATATAGAATTGCTCGTAATAAAGTAAGACTCACCTTTAGATCCAAAAAATAGATTGGTAAACCAATTTGATATAAATTCAACATATCTCATGTTTTTATTTTCTCAATACATTAAAGGAAATAATGATAGTTACATTATTATTGAGTTATATCAATATAATATAGTTTAATAGTATTTGTACCTTAGGATCGTTTTCTAATAAAGGCTTCTTGCTAAACTAGACCCTTATTTGAAGTCAATTCCAAAACTAGACTCCTCTTCCCCTTTCTTTCAAAATGCCTTAAAATACCCTTCCCAACTTCGTTTTTCACAAAAATACCTAGCGTAGACTTCTCCTGTGAAGTCTGGTGGCTAGGTTTGAAAAACAATAACCCAAAGATTCTCACGTAATAACGAAAATGCCATCGTCTTCAATAGTTCCCAATCACCATTACCAACCAAAATTGAGCTCTAAATGCTTTAAACAACCGAATTAAGTGATGTTAATGTTCTAAAACTGAGTTAAAAGCTCCATTTTTGTCGATCTCCTCTCTCATTTCAACTATTTAACTCTATAATCTCGTTTCAATATTTACCATCCATATATCTTGAAATTTACTAAGATTCGGGCATAATAACGCTTGGGTTAATTGGGTATTGGTGGCGTGATCGGTTCTTGGCCGTTTAAGAAGCTAAAAACAAGCTCAAACCGAATCTTGGTAATTTTTGCTTCATTTTCTCCAATTTTCCAGAAGGCAGACTTCATGGGTGAAGCCTCAATAGTCAACTGGGGGTTAGTTTTGCAACTGAATTTTTTGGTTTCAGACTTCACGATGAAGTCTGAAGTTCTCTTTTGAAAACAAAAAAACGGTGTTGAGACTTCACCGTCGAAGTCTGTTTACAAGGGGTCTAGTTTTGTAATTGACCGTAAGTTTGACTTTGTACAAATACTTTTTCTGTGAAGTCTGCGAAAAAGGAGGTTAGTTTTGATTTTATCGAGACTTCATCTGAGAAGTCTGCATGAAAAAGGGGTTAGTTTTGCATTTGACCAAAATTCCGAAACATTGACTATTGGTAGACTTTTCGAATAAAGTCTTCAACCATCGGTAACTCTAGAATTTAAAAAATAAAAAATTTTGGTCAATTGCAAAACTAACCCTTTTTCTACATAGACTTCTCAGACGAAATCTCATGTAAAATTCAAACGTTTTCAATTGCAAAACTAGACCCCACTTTATGGGTAGACTTCGCCGAAGAAGTCTCTGAAGGCAAAAAGACTTCATCGTGGAAGTCTAATTACGTAATAGACTTCACAGGCATAGTCCCTTACCAAAGAGACTTCCTAGATGAAGTCTACTAAAAAAGTCAAAATTGTGGTCAATTGCAAAAACTAGACCCCAAACTGGTATAGACTTCTCTGACAAAGTCTCCTTGTGTAGGAGACTTCGCCTGTGAAGTCTGCTAAAAAGTCAAACTCTGGTCAATTGCAAAACTAGACCCCTGCTTTGGACTTTTCGGGCAAAGTCTTCTTTAGATAGCAAAGCAGACTTCATCCAAGAAGTCTACTATGAATTTCACATCTCAATGTCTTATATTCTATCTTAAATCGATTTTATGAATTTCTGAAAATTATTTTTCAACAGACTTCACCTTTGAAGTCTACTGTCAAACTAATTGTTTGCATTTGTTTGTTTCAAATATTTTTCAGAAAATGGTTCAAGTACCTGCTGTCTATGGAGAATGGGTGATGATAGATTGTAAATGGCATTTTGAGATGGATAATCCCAAAGGAGGGAGAATGTTATTCTTGAGTGATTCTTGTACTCACCGTGAACTCATTGAGATGGCACTAGCAGACTATGAGCTGGACAAGAACGACTTCGTCGAGTTAACTTACTCGTTGCCAGATTCAATGTTGCAACTTACGGACACGGATTGTCCTACACCACCTATGCATGTCTCAAATGATAAGACAAGTACGGTCCTTGGTTAAGTTATGTAAAACGCATGATATACGCCTTTGCGTCTCGAGTCGTTTTGGTATGGCTAGTGGCAATGAGATTGCTGGTGAAAGTGTTGACGAAGACCTTGAGGACGATGTAGAAGAGTTTGAAAACGAAGATATGGATATCTCTGATGATGGTGAGGGTAACGTCAACAACGATGATGATGATGATGTGGAAGAATCTCATGCTGGAGGATTATACTGGAAGATTGAAAGACGAATACCTTGAGGATTATACTGTGTATGGGAAAGTTAAGAATGAGGATGTTAGTGAAAATAATGATGATGATAATATGTGTCCAGTTGCGGAAGGTGGATTTGTTGGTGAAGGCCCAAGATCCAACATGACATGATCAGACGGTATCTATACGACTGCGAGTTTTCCTACAAAGGATGCGCTTGTATCCGAGCTGCGGTTGACGGTGATAATGTCGAAGTTCACATTCAAAGTGCATAAGTTTACACAAAAGTTGTTTGTAGCCATTTGCGGTGTGAAAGGATGCAATTGGAATATTAGAGCGACTGTGAAAAACAAACCAAAAAAGTTTTCGGTTACCTTGTACAAAAAAGATCATACTTGCAATGTGACAGACCAAATTTCTCTGCGCAAATGTCATTCTCCGAGATATATTGCTAATCTATTTTATGATGAATGGGGAACAATCTATGGAGTAACGCCGAAGATGATTAGATCTGCAATGAAGAATAAATATGGTATGCAGATGAATTATACCACTTCCTATAGAGCTTTAATATTTGAACAACAATTGGTGAGGGGAACAGCGGAAGATGGATATAATAGTTGTCGTCTTATCTCTATCGCACCGGGCTAGCCAATCCCGGAACCGTCACTGATCTTGTGGTTGTTGATCAAAACAGATTCAAATATCTGTTTATTGCTCTTGGAGCCTCTATTACCTGTTTTCAGTTTCTAAGAAGAGTTATGGTGGTGGATGGGTGTCATCTACCGAGGAAGTATGGCCGTGTTATGCTAGTGGCTTGCGACCAGGACGTGAATTTCCAAATATTCCTGTTAGCTTTTGCTATTGTAGACTCTGAAAATGATGAATCATGGGAATGGTTTTTCACCAAGTTGAGAGGATGTGTCTCTGATCAATTTCTTTTGGTCATAGTGTCTGGCAGACACGCCTCGATTAAGAATGCCATTGAAACTTTTATGCCATGGGCAACAAGAGGGATATGTTATTATCACCTACAAAATAACATAATCATGAACTACAAGGGAAAGCATCTTATGTACTTGGTGAGAGGCTTTGCGTATGCATATACGCATTATGATTTTAACAGATATATGGACGCCTTACGTGAGATGAAAGCCGAGCTTGCAACTTACTTGGAGAACGCAGATGTGAAACTATGGGCCCGCGTTCACTTTCCAGGAGAACGATTCAACATACAAACAAGCAACATTGCTGAATCGATAAATTTCGCACTTAAGCCAGCTCGAGAATTTCCCATACCCTTTCTTTTGGAATTCATACGAAAGAAGCTAGGAAGATGGTTTTTTAAAAGGCGAGAAGACATTATGAGTCTCACAACAAAACATAGCAAGGGAGATGAATATTTGCTAACTATTCGTGAGCACTATGCTGACCAGATGACTGTCGAACGCATAGACGGTTGGCGATTTCACGTGACGGGAGGACATAGAGATTGTATCGTTGATTTCCAACATCGAACATGTGGATGTGGTGTGTATGATGTTGAGAAAATACCTTACTCGCATGCTATTGCTGCTGCTCCTGAGCTTAAAATGGATGTTACCGCCCTCGTATGCCCGTCATATACAAAGGAATATTTGTATTCGACGTACGCAAGCAACATTTTTACCAATACCGGCATCCTCCTGGAAGGCAGAAGAAGTCAAGGTAGCAAACGTGGCTTGAAATCGCAAGAAAGACTACGCCAAAACCACGGCGTAGTGGTATAACAAGTGGTATAACAGAGGAATATTGAAAAGACACATGTTAAAAAGTTATAGTCGTTTGATTTTCTTTCAAACGTGTTAATGAGTTAAGTTATTGTCAAATTATATTAATTGATTTTAAATGTGTAATTAAGAGAAATAATTAATTTTATATATGTTTTTTTAGGAATGAGAATATCAAAAAGTATAATAGAGATATAGTGAAAACGAAGGATGACACGTGTTAGTCTGTGGTTAAGCGAACCCTACTTTATTATATAAGATATTTGTTTGTAAAAGATACTTGGAAAGAAGAACCACATATTTTGCGGTAAATGAAAAACGTGTTTGTCATTTACATGCGCTAAAATGTTGGTAGGTGGAGACAGTGTAAGATCAAGGGTAGCAATACAAGTATCTTGTATAGTCTTTCTTATTATGATTTTTTATTTGGTTTCATCGTATGTTGTAAACCCAATCTTTTTACTTCAAATGTTTACCTAGAAGCCAAAAAAAAGAGGAGCAAGAATATTTACATTTTTCGATGCTATATGTTTTACGAAAAACTCATAACTTAAGCTTATAAGACAGAGAAATCTAATGCTAATATTTTTTAGACAAAACTATGTTTAAAAGTTAATATTTTCTGAAATGTTAAGAGTATAAACTACTTATATTCAAAAGAACTTGGGTTTTCGTAGAGTTTTGAAGTCATAGTACATAACTCTTCTCATATATGAGATCACAGGTTAAGAAAATGTAACCAGACACGACGAATGAAAAAGCTAATACGTTAAAAGGTAAAATAAATTTGATAAAATCTAATTTAAAAAAATTTAAAATAGTTAATTATGAAAGATTGAGCATTTTTTGCTAGCTAATATATATATTTCCCACTTTCAAATTTTTTTACACAATAAACATGTTTAGGTTAATTAAACAAAACACATTGTCTTTCAAAACAATATGTGAATGAAAACCTAAAGCATATACAGGTGAAATAAAACCCCTGCGTATGCGCGAGTACTCACCTAGTAATTAGTAAAATCTTTTTCTTGGTAGACCAAACATAATATTGTTTTTATTCCTTCTAACCAGTTTCGTATCGTTTTCTTTAAACCCTTACGCAACTCTAAAGAAATCCAGCTGCCATCAGGATACTATAGTGATTTCGTTTGACTATGAAAGGATTAGGAAAAAATGTTTCTGATGTCAAAGATTAACTCACTATAAGAATAAGTGTCCCTTTCAACCTATCTCCAAAGTAAAACCTTCCTCTTTGATTGTTGTAGAGGGGGGAAACAGAAAGGTATCAATTTGTAGGGTAAAAACAAATATTTCAAAAACTGCTATAGAACTTAAACAGCTAGTAGAAGCAATAAAAGATTCTGAGAACCACATGTTGCTAGAATTACCAGGTTCAAGTGACAAAGACCTGTTTGATGTTATACCAGAATGAGTTATGTTCAGTGGTTTTAGTGTAGGAAGTTTGGAGGCTGGTTCTTCTAGAGAAAGTGTACAGATAAAAAGGCCTTAGAAGGAGAAGTTTGCAGGATTGAAGCAATCCAAAGGCAACCAAGAGGTTTCTAGGAAAAAAAAGGTTAGTATAGTGGATTCTAAAAAGCAGGTAACAAAGGTATTTAAAAGGAAATTACAGTGAGAAAGAAAAGATGTTTTAAATTCTCATAGAATACACAACAATACTATGGTTCCTGGTGTACTACCGCAAGATCAACATGCATCTTAAGTTTGAATTGCCAAGGTTTGAGAAATCCTTGGACAATTCGTCAGCTTAAGGAAATGAGAAAAGAACATTTCTCGGATATCTTATTCCTCATGGAGACTATGAATAATATGCATACAGTGGAACCGGAAGGAAGAAGTTGTGGGTTGGCAATTTTTTGGAAAAAATCATTTACATATTGAATTTTTTTTTTGAAGATAATAATAACCTTCTGGACTTGAGGGTTTCTACAAGGAATAAAAGTTGGTTTGTATCTTGTGTGTATGGTCATCTTATGGTGCAGTTCATACCAGTTTTATGGGACAAATTGTGTAAAATTGGGGCTAACAGTTTTATGGGACAAATTGCATGTAAGTTTATAAATGCTTTGGGAATCCATCTTGGTTAGCAATGTTTCCAAACTCACATCAATCGTTCTTTGAAAAATTAGGATAAAATCATAGGCCAGTTTGGTGAAATTTCATCAATGATCAGAAACCCTTTAGGGGTACTTTCAGATTTGATAAGAGATTAGCTGAGGAACCTTCTTGTATTGATGTTATTCATAGATCTTGGAACAGTGAAATATCTAAAGGTTCTGAATCTACTATATTTAGTATGGCGGAATGCATAAGAGTTGTAAGTGTTTGAAAAAAATATTCTGATGTTAATGCTCAGAGAGGAATTCTGAGATTGATGATGAAATTAGATGATCAGAAGAGTGCTCAATTTCTTTTTGGGATAGAATTTCAATTCTTAAACAACAATTAGGCTTAGCTTTCAATCAAGAGGAGTTGTTTTAGAGATTGAAAAGCAGAGAAAATGGTTATGTGCTGGTGATAAGTACACAAGGTTATTTCATAATTCTGTTAATTCTAACAGAATTAGAAATTCTGTGAAATTCTTACTAGATAAGAATGATGTAGAACAGACTTTGAATATTGACAAAGGGAAGGTGGCGGCTTTATTTTTTACCAAACTCTTTTCTTCCTCTGCTCCGACTAATCAAAATGATATTTTGGAAGGATTTCAAGTAAAAATTACATATAACATGAAGCAAGAATTAACTAAAGATGTCATGGAAGAGGAGATTTATAATGCAAGTTTTTCTATTAACAGTGAGTGTGCCCCAGAGCTGGATGGATTCCCATCATTATTTTTCCAACAGTAGTGGTCCTTGGTGAAGATACAAATACTCAAAGAGGGTGATGGGCTTTATTCAATCAGGGGTTCTTCTTGAGGAATGGAATCATACTCATTTGTGTCTTATTCCTAAGACTACTAACCCTCTAAGAATAATATACTTCAGACCCATTAGCTTGTGCTCTGTATTATATAAAATAGTATCCAAAGTGTTGATACCAGATTGAAAAAGCATTTGCCAGCCATAGTTTCACCAACTCAAGCAGCTTTTGTATTTGGAAGGTTAGTCTCGGATAATAGTCTCATTTCTCATGAAATAATGCACAGCTTGAAAACTAATCCCAAGAATTCCAAAGAGATTATGGTTTTCAAAACAGATATATCCAAGGCCTATGATAAAGTAGAATGACCTTTTTTGGTAGGAAGTCTTATTGCTCTTGGTTTTGATAAAAAATGAATTGGTTGGATTATGGGTTGTGTTTCCTCAATATATTTCTCAATGTTTATTAAAGGGTAGCCACATGGTCTTAATAAGCCAAACAGGAGAATTAGACAGAGTGATCCTCTCTCTCCTTTCTTATTTGTCTTATAGGCTTTGATCCACTGTTAATATTCAAGCTGAAAGGTATGGTAAAATCTCAGGCATTCAGTTTAACATTAATAGACCTTCAGTGAACCTTTTACTTTTGTGGATGATACCCTTCTCTTGTGCAAAGTTAAGAGTGAAGAGATTATACAATGCTTAGGTAGAGAATGACACTGAGCATTGGATTAAGCAATGATTAGGTATTCTTTTAGAAGGAGGAATTGGAAGGTATTTGGGTTTACCTTAATGTTTCAGTAGATCCAAGAAGGATTTATTTGATTTTATTACAGCCATGCTTCAATCTTGATTTACAGGTTGGTATGTAAAATCATTATCTCTGGATGGAAAAGAAATCTTGTTAAAAACCATAGCTTTGGCTTTACCTGTATATATATTGACCTATTTTAAATTACCTAAGCGTCTTTGCAAAACTTTAACCAATATCATGATGGATTTCTAGTGCAATAATATGTAGAATACAAGGAAAATTCACTGGGTTGGATGGCAAATATTAATAATGCCTAAGCATCTAGGGGGAATTGGCTTCAAAGATTTGCAATGTTTCAACCAAGATCTCTTAGCCAAGCAGGCTTGGAGACTTCTCAATGACAAGAATAGTTTTTCTTTAAGGTTTTTAAGAGCATGTATTTTTTGAATATTGATTTCCTTAATGCCACTGTTGGAACAATGCCTTCATATGCTTGGAGAAGCATATTATTTGGTAGAGAAATTTTAAGTGAAGGGTTGAAAAGAGTCATTCTGAAATGGGGAGCAAACCAATGTGTGAACAGATAAATGACTGTGTGAAGGATCAAATAGAAGACCAAGGTAGGCTCAAACTAAAGTGAATATTGAATTGAAGGTGAAACATCTTACTGATCCGGTCTCTACAAACTGGAATTTGAATTTGCTATGGGATTTGTGTCCTTGAAAAGGATATTCAGCTCATCCTACAACAAAGACCTTTAGTTTCTAGACCATATTTCTATTGTTGGTCTCATACCAACAATGGTGTATACACGGTGAAATCTGAGTATCATATAGCCTGTAGAAAAGCTAATCTTGAACAGTATAAGGAAGCAATGGAGAATCCTTCCATATCCTCTTTTAGCTAGTTTTTGGAGAATGCAAATTGGTTCAAAGATTAAAGTTTTTTTCTAGAAAATATTAAAAGGAGCTATTGTTGTAGAGGATAGACTTATTTCAAGGGGAATTCAAGTTGTAGATGGTTTTCTAATATGTGGGGAGGAAAATGAAACGATTAACCATATACTGTTTCAATGTTCCTTGGCTAGACATGTTTGGGTTCTGTCTAGCATGCCATCACCATGGAATGGCTTTGGGGACTTTATTTATGCCAATATAAACCAACTGATACAAATTTCTCAAAAGCAGACCATTCCTCATTAGATTAAGAGCTGCCAGTCCTTGGAATCTTTAGGTTTTGCAGAAAAACAAGAATAAATTCTTGTTCGAGGCAGGTCGATATCTGACCACTAACATTGTTGACAAAGCTTTTGATGATAGTCACGATTGGTTTTTCGCTCAGAAGGAAGGACTTCAGTCGTCTAGTAATGGAGCTATTCATTTTAATAAATGGATACCTCCAACAGCTGGAGAGTTTAAATGTAAAATTGGTTTTGCTTGGTCAAAAAAAAAAAAAAATTAGTAGGTGCATCATGGGTAATTAAAGACTCTAGTGGAACAATTTTATTGCATAGCAGGAGATCTTATTCTCAGGTACAGTCTCTTTTTAATGCTAAGATTAAAAGATGGAAATGGACTTTGGATAGTATGTGTAAGCATCATCTAGAGAATGTAACATTTGGAGCTTCTTCGTGTGATATTATTCAAGCGTTGCATAAACCAAAAGAATGGCCAGCTATAACAAGTCATATAGCTGAGCTTTTGAGCTTCACCAAAGATAAACCAAACTAGTTTATTGTTCAGGAAGCAATCAAAGCTAATAAAGGAGCTATTGAAATTGCCAATAGTGTGATAACATGATCCACTACAAGAAAACAACGTTTTACCGACTACAACTAGCGACTAAACAATTAGTCGCTAAAATATGCGACTAATTAGCCATTGTTTTCCGACTATTTGGTGACTAATAAAATTTAGTCGTAACTGAGTCGCTCTTTTACTACCAATGAGCGTAGTAGCTATAGTAGTCGCTATTTTATGACCAATTTACGACTACATTTCAGTCGGTAAACTATAGTAGCTAAATAGTCGCTATTTTAGCGACTAAAAAGCGATTATTATGTCGGATCGCTTTTTTACGACTAATATGTGACTATTTCGTCGAGTCATTAATCAGTCGTAAAATAACAACTAACGAACAATAAATTTTAATATATATATACATTCATTTTTACGCATTCACTTCACTCAAATATTCCATCATTCTCGAAAATCCTATCTAAAAATAAAATTTGTTTTGCTAAGAAAAATGTCTCATCCGTTTCTAGTTTTTGTAATAGGCTGTCGTAAAAAAATTTATTTACATTATTTTATGATTATTAAATTTTCTTCTGATTTTAGTTGGTTTTTCTTATACTTTTCAAAAAATGGCTACCATCCAAAAGACACTGAGCAAATAAATTCAAAATAACATCACTGATTAATTTTTATGTCGATTTAAAAAAAAAGTCAAATATGATTAAAATAATTTAAATAGAAATAAACCAAGATGTATATATCAAAATTAATAATTAATTGTAACTTTGTTAGGTTTTTTATTAGTGACTGATTTTGAATAAACATTCTTAATATTTTATTATATAATTGTTTTACAAGTGATTTAGTTATATTTTTCAAATTTTATATTTTAGTTTTTCTCATACATTTTAAAATATTAAATTATAATCTCATATATATACTGTTTAATCTAGTTATTATTAAAATTGCTACTACACGCAAAAGAATTCAAAAACATTGGGCTAACTAAACCCACCTAACCCCCCTCCTTTTTTTTTGTCAACATCTAATTCCCCTAAGTCTCGATAATTCCCAATTATCAACCCTCATTCGCGATCCTTCTTCCCCTTCTCTCATCATCTTCAAATCCTAGTCCCTAGTTTCATCGATTGTTCTTCCCCTTCTCTCATCTTTTTTGAATCTCTAATCCCTAGCTAATTTCACGATTGTTCTTCAAATCCCTAATCCCGGTTTTGGAAAAACGCAGTCTTTGCCGAATTCAAGAAAGGAGAAAAGATGAGACCACCGATTCGCAGTGGCGGAGGTTTCAGGGGAAGGGGAGGATGAGACGGAGGCGGTGGTGGTAGATTCGGTGGTGGAGGAGGACAATTTGGTGGTGGAGGAGGACGCTTTGGTGGTTGAGGAGGATGCTTTAGTGGTCGAGGCGGTCGCTTTGGTGGTCACAAAGACGAAGGTCCTTCTATTGAAGTTGTGGGTTCGTCTCTATACTCGACATAGCTTTTACTTCTTAATTGATTTCTTAAGTAAACTATTAGAGATGTTCGGAGTTTTGACATGAATAAGCTTATTCTTGAATGTTTAACAATATTGTAGAAGAAGTGAAACACAGTGGAACCACTGGAAAAGGTTTGTTTTATTTTTGTATGGATTTTAATGATCTCAATGGCTGGTTATATTGAATCTGGTTACTTCCATATGGTTAGGTGTTTATGCCAATTCAGAATTTCAAGAAGATGAACTCATTTTGAAAGATCAGATTCTTGTTGGTATCCAACATTCATCCAACAAGGTGGATTGTTTGGTTTGCAGTTTTTGTTTCCGGTTCGTTGGATCGATCGAAAAACAAATTGGCCAGAAACTCTTTTATAAGAATCTTGTTCTTTCTGGTTGTTGTGACGGTGACTCATCTGAAAGCAAAGAAGATGAATGTGTGAAGTACAATGGAAATGAGGAAGAATGTGGTGGAAGCAGTTCAAGCCATCATACTCTTCCAGAAGGAGTTGTTAGTTCTCTGATGAATGGCCAAATGGCCTTACCGCATACTGATAAGTTTTCTTTGCCTTCGCCTCTTTCGTGTCCTGGAGGATGTCAGGAGGCTTTCTACTGTAGGTAATTGAGATTTGATGTCTTCGACTTTCGTATATCATTATTGTTCTTACATATGTAAATTATGGTACTAATACTAATGTGTTGTTTCAATATGACACAGTGAATTATGCGCAAAGGCAGATTGGGAAAGTTCTCACTCTTTACTTTGCACTGGTGAGAGGTCTGAATCAATATCTAGAGAAGCGCTTGGAGAGTTTATAAAACATGCTAATGGTAAAATTATTCTTAGTCTCTTTGAAATTGGCTTTTCAGTCTTGCGGTAACTTTATTTATATCTTATCATTTCTTAATATGCAGAGACAAATGATATTTTTGTCCT
>SMJT01000188.1:35547-160052 GCA_004349715.1 Crucihimalaya himalaica
ATTTAATGATCTCAATGGCTGGTTATATTGAATCTGGTTACTTCCATATGGTTAGGTGTTTATGCAATTCAGAATTTCAAGAAGATGAACTCATTTTGAAAGATCAGATTCTTGTTGGTATCCAACATTCATCCAACAAGGTGGATTGTTTGGTTTGCAGTTTTTGTTTCCGGTTCGTTGGATCGATCGAAAAACAAATTGGCCAGAAACTCTTTTATAAGAATCTTGTTCTTTCTGGTTGTTGTGACGGTGACTCATCTGAAAGCAAAGAAGATGAATGTGTGAAGTACAATGGAAATGAGGAAGAATGTGGTGGAAGCAGTTCAAGCCATCATACTCTTCCAAAGGAGTTGTTAGTTCTCTGATGAATGGCCAAATGGCCTTACCGCATACTGATAAGTTTTCTTTGCCTTCGCCTCTTTCGTGTCCTGGAGGATGTCAGGAGGCTTTCTACTGTAGGTAATTGAGATTTGATGTCTTCGACTTTCGTATATCATTATTGTTCTTACATATGTAAATTATGGTACTAATACTAATGTGTTGTTTCAATATGACACAGTGAATTATGCGCAAAGGCAGATTGGGAAAGTTCTCACTCTTTACTTTGCACTGGTGAGAGGTCTGAATCAATATCTAGAGAAGCGCTTGGAGAGTTTATAAAACATGCTAATGGTAAAATTATTCTTAGTCTCTTTGAAATTGGCTTTTCAGTCTTGCGGTAACTTTATTTATATCTTATCATTTCTTAATATGCAGAGACAAATGATATTTTTGTCCTGCTGCCAAGGTATATCTTGTATCAGTTGTAGTATCTAATTTTTGAATATCTTAGATAAAATTTCATGGTTCTTTAAATACATATTAGTTTACAGTGATATCTATGGAGCGTATGCAAGTTTTGACCTTTTATATCTCTAGTATGCACCCTTTCCTTATTATAGAAAGAAAAGAAACTAACCATTTCTGGATAATGAGTTATGGCTAGGCGATTGCCTTTACCATTCTAAGGTACAGGAAATTGAAAGCAGAACACATGAACAAAAAAGCAAAACAGAGCGAGCCAAATAAGTCGCTACTCTTGGAGGCATGGAAACCAGTATCTATTGGATACAAAAGAAGGTATAAAATGATCTGCCTTAAGATAGTCTTGACTAATGACTATTGTAGAAGAACATGAATCACTTTGTTTTCTTTCTCTATGTCTTTAAATGTGATGGAATATACCAAATTACATACAGTAGCTAATGATCATACACAACAGGTTCCTCGTGTGATATATCTATGCCACAACAATTAATATATCTAGTAACAAATTAATTGTTGTTAGTGAGAGGCATAACACTCAAGCATCTGGAATTTTGCAGATGTGGAGGGAATTAGAAGATGAGCATGTGCTTAACTTGGCACGTGAAAGGGTGAAGGAAAGATTGAGACAGCAAATAAGTGCTGAGTCAATACTAATTTGTCTATTTCTATTATCAATTTTAATGATTTAAATCATTTTTTAAATTTATTAATTTAACTCATTTTTGTAATTTATTAATTGAAATCATTTCTGTAATTTATTAATTTAAATCATATTTGTAATATATTAATTGAAATCATTTCTGTAGTTTATCAATTTAAATCATTTTTTAATTTATTAATTTAAATGATTTTTTGTAATTCATTAATTAAAAATAAAAATAAACACTAATAGTCGCTAAATAGTCACTAACGATTACGACTATTTAGCGACTAATTCTATCCGAATACATCAAAATCCAGCCAGTAGTCGCATATTAGTCGCTAAATTAGTCGCTAAATTAGTAGCATATTAGTCGCAGAATTGGCGACTACACTACGACTACCGCACAACGACTAAGTGTAGTCGTAAAATAGTCGTCAATTAGCGACTAAAGTTACGACTATTTATTTTAGCGACTGAATATTTACGACTACATGGATTAGTCGCTAGATAGTCGTAATATACATTTTAGCGACTATTTAGCGACTATATCTGTAGTCGCTAAATCTCTGTTTTCTTGTAGTGTGAGTTAGATTACAATCATATGTGGCTAGGGTTATCTGATTGGCTTAGAGAATTGTTTGAAGGAGAAAAGGTGTTGTAAGGTAAGGTGGGTGTTGCAATCTTTCACCTTTGGATTTCAGATTACTCTTGAATTTCCGGTCCTCCTTGTCCTATCAAGACTCAATTGGGGTTAATAATTCTTTATCTTTTTTACCGGGACTGCTTTTTACTTCTTTCTTAGTCTTATCATCTCTTTTACCTAGGCTATCTAATCCTTTTGTATACTCTGGGTGGATAGTATAATGGCTAATGAGCTATTGGATGAACTCCATAATCTACTTTTAGGCAGGGAGGATCCCAAACTTTTTATTCCTCATGTTGCTTATGTTGAAGCTGTGAATCATAATAGGTTAAGCTTAATAGCTCAACCTCTCAATCCAAGAGCACCGATTCTTTTCACAATGGTGTCTTTCTTACTGAGAACATGGGGTTTAGCTTCAAGGGATCCATGGCAGGGTGTTAGATGATACTTATATCTAATTCCTTTTTTAGAATATAAGTGGATCTGATTTTAGTGCAAAGAAGAGAGCCTTGGTTCTTTTACTTTGATTTTTAAAACAATAGATCTTTGGGTTTAGATTAGGGGTCTTCCTCTTCCTTATATATCTGAAAATACTGTAAAATTAATAGCACCTGAACTTGATGGAATAGTTGAATTAGATTTTCATGAGGTTTCAACTACACAGGTTGCTTATATCCGAGTCAGAATAAGGTTTGGTATCACTGATAGCCTATGGTTCTTCAGATGAGTTAGATTCCAATCTGGAGAGACTGTAATGTTGAGCTTTCAGTATGAACATCTTAAAAGAGTTTGCAGCAATTGTTATAGGCTGACTTAGCATAGAACTTTATGCTCTTTTCTACCTTGTCACCACGTTGTTCCTAATAATTTTGTTTTGTCTGGAATGGGAAGTCTTGCTATGTAGGATGCTCTTTCATCAATCTATTATGAGTTCTCAGTCTCAGAATTCGAATATTTTATTTCTTGCTCCTATTTATCAACCAGCGAGGGTTAAAACTTCACCTGTAACATCCCATACCAAAACTAGCAGTACGTATGTACGACGGTACGTGAACCACAAAAATGTGTATGGCCAAAAATCAAGGAAAGGCAAAAGTGGCCTGACAGAATTATTTTTAAGGACAAAAAATGAGCTTTGGTCGAAGGATGGACGAATATGATCGTACGAGCAGTACATGCAGAGAATCGTACGAACAATACGGACTGTTGTACAGAAGAGCAGTACATACACTGTACCAATAATCAGACGTACGGTCATACGAACGGGTGATCGATAACAGTTTCAAATATCTGGGGTTGAAGTGGAAGAAAATGAGAAATTATAGGACCAGCTGTGCAATGAAAATTGTGTCAAGGACGTGATTGGCCGACATAAGAAGTGGTGAGCTGTGATTGGTCAACGGAGAAGTGGCGAGCCGTGATTGGCTGGTGTAAGAAGTGGCGTGCCATGATTAACCAACTTGAGGAACAAGGCACTCAAGGTTTTAGAACGGATATGCGTCACTTAAGAGAAACTTAGTGATTAAGTTTCCGCCATGTGTTGGCCGGAAAACGACATGTGTTGGGAGGACACCCCCAAATGTAACCGTGCATGCCACCATCCTCCTATACAAATAGGGGACCAAGGGGAGCTTCATTCTTCATTGACCACCAAAAAACTCCACCTACAAAATGAGAGAAGAGAGTTAGTCTGAGAGTCTGTCTGTGAAGCTGTTCAGGAGATTGTTCAGGAGAATAAATCCAAACATGAGGAGCGTTTGGGAAAGGTGATCGATCTTTGGTCCGAGTAGAGTAGTAGTTGTTCGAGGGCTGGTTCGTGAGGAGTGATCCGCAAATCCAATTGAAGGTTTGTTCAAGAAGATCTGCAGAGCCGTTTGAGAGCATCCTTGAGGAAGTAAACCGTGGTATGGGAAGAAAGCAATCCGCTAAGTTCACACAAGCACATACACCGTCCAACATAGCACTGTGAGTTCTCGAAGCATGTCAATATAAGTGGCACATGATAGGATTTTAATTATGCTTTTGGGTAGTTAGGTAGTGAGTTCTCGAAGCATGTAAATATAAGTGGCACATGATATGATTTTATTTATGTTTTGGGGTAGTTAGTTGGTGAGTTCTCAAAGCATGTGAATATAAGTGGCACATGAATAGGATCAAATTGGGTAGTTAGGATTAATTATAATTTGGGTAACTAATTAGTTCTCGCATGATACAATTAATTATAGTTTGTCGTAGTTAGTATTGCTTGAGGTTAGCGAATGCATGCAGGAGTAATTGCTTGTTGCGATAATTAGTTATGCATGTTAGGATTGTTTGCATGTTTGTAGTTAGCTGCTTGCATGTTAGTAGAGTAGCATTACATGATTGCATGATAGTTAGAGATTACATGATAGGCTAGTGTAGCATTGCATGTGGTAGTTCTTAGTGATAGAACTAGGATGTTGTGTGGTAGTTCTTAGTGTTATAACTAGTGGTTTTTGTGTGTCGACCGTGAGTAAAGAAGTTCGGTTTTGTGTGTGCTTGCCGTGAGTAAAATGGTATGGTTGTAACCCACTGTGAGTAAAGCAGTGTGGTGTGGCTAATGGGGCGACACTCGTTAATGTCTGATGGTTAGGAGGTTGAGTAGGCCACTCAACGGACTAAACAGGGTACACTTATTCATTAAGACTTGTTGTCTTTGAAAGGAAGAAGGTCCCTTTAGGGCATGAGAGAGCGGTGAGCTCACGGCTAAGAGATCCCAAAGCATGCGTGATGAGGCAAGAGGCCAGAACAAGATAGTGTCAAGGCAAGAGTGCCAAGACAAGAGAGATTGCTAAGGCAATATGGCCGAAGCAAGAAAGTCCTGAGGTAAGAGAGGCCAAGGCAATAGTAACTAGGCTCGTAGCCGAAGTAAGAATGGAATGCGCTGACGCATTTCCTAGTTAGTAGGTAAAGCAAGGAGGCTTCCTACTTAGTAGTATAGTGTAGTATAGTGTGGATGAGATGTGATGGAGGCATTCTCTTAGATATAGTTGCATTAGTTGCATTGTTAGCATGAGTAGCTAGTTGCATATTTGCTTGTTGCATGGGGTTTTAGGGAATGGGTAGAATAATATGTTTTTTTGCAGGTCCGGTTCCAGTAAGTAACATAGCATTAGGTTACTTATGATTCCATTGTTTTCTTTTTCAAGTAACCATAGTGGGGATTAGAGGGACGTTTGGACGTATAGGACGCTGGTGTATTTTTCTTGCTTATTGTAAAGATGTATGTTTCTTTTATTAGTGATTAGCTATTTTGGCAATAGGCCATAGTCTCGCGAGACGATAAAACTGTTTTTATAAAAATATTGTTTTGATCATCTGAATAAAGGTTGTGTTAAATCTTTATGGCATGAAACTGATGATAAGGTCTTGTACGCACCAACACAACTTCCATCCTCGGCAAAGGGTTGCAAAGCCTAATATCAAGTTTGGAAGGGACTATATGGTGGACGGACTAACTAGGGATGCTAACTACATGTTAGAACCTCGGTCAGATTGTTTGAAGTATATGTCCCCTTGTTCGGCCCATCCAATTTTAGGTCTAGAGTGGTTAGAATCGTAACAAGAGATAATTTGAGTGGTATCAGAGCATGGTCCTGCGTGCTCCTGCAATTCCGCATGCTTTTCAATATTTTATCGATTTAATATTGAGTCGCAATAAGCAACTTAAGAAACCAGCTACGTCCACACTAGGTAGAGGGGATTAGGATTAGGTTGGGATTCAGACTAACAGTGGATTGTGTTACAGATGTTTTGTCAAAGACCATAGCCAAAGGTGATGAGTGGAATACCAATTGTAAAAGGGTTGATTGATGGATATGATGGTGCGAGTGATTCTGAATCGTCGGGGAGAGATAATAGAAATGACCAAGATGGGAAGGACCCAAGGAAATTCTCACCTATTTGAATACCAAATGTGGATTCTGAGTCTTTGGTGAAGCCGAGTCTTAAGAGTCGTCAGAGGCCAGAGGTTTAACAAGAGCGACTAGTGCAGAGAAGTGATGTATCATTGCAAGTGGAACTAGATGTGAATCAAGATTCGTTGACCAAGGTGATGTGTGAGGTGTTAGATTGTCTGAGTCATCATCAGCAAATTGCACCAAGGGAGTATGAAGCAGAACTCTTGCGTCTACAGAGGATCGTCTTCAATGGTCAAGGAGTTGAAGCAGCAGTAATTCGGGGATTCTTGCAAGGAATGCGACTGAGCATCATGAACAGGTTCCAAGCGGTAACCTTTGTTCTCTGAATGAATTAATCGAGAGGGCAACTAACATTGAGGAAGGAGTGGCTACTGAGGAGGAGGTGTGAAATCCGGAGGATAAAGATTTAAAGGAAACAAATCTTCGGCTCAAAGGAAGCAAGGATTATCCAACTTCAAAGGTAAGAGGAGAGTTGGAAGTGGTTGTTCATTAAAAAAGAAGAAGTCCTTGATGGAATGTTATTCTTGTGGACAACTTATTCATACGAATCGTAAATGCCCACTCAAAAGGAAGGAAATAGTGGATGAATTTCCAGATGTCACTTGTTATGTATGTAGAAAAAACATGTCATTATGCCAACAAGTGTACAACAACATACCCTGAAGCATCAACTAAACCGGTATCTTCCATGAAAGCTCTTCCTCCTCCGACAAGATCTGCGAACGAGCATCCTGCCAAGAAGCAAACCCTGGAGAAGGAGAAGAAAAACCTTATTATAAATTAGGTAAACCTTGAACCGTGCAGACTAGAAAGCCACCAAGGAGGTAAGTATGGGTGGTAATTCCTCTCAATTTCATTGAGTTTTTTTAGGTGTTTGTTTGTTTGTTGCTTGTTTAGTTAGTGCTTATTAGTAGATAGTGGTTAGTTAGTTAGTGGTAGTGCACGGGATATTGTATGGTTGTGATTCCCGGAGTAGCATGTAGGTTCAAAGGGAACTTTTGGTGAGAAAAGTTAGGATGCCCTTAAAGTAGAGAACCTAGTGGTGAATAAGTCCAAGAGACTCATTTGGGAACATATGTTGTGAAATAAACAAAGTTTTATCAAATGGAGATAATTGTGTGTGTTTATATTATATAGTTTAAGTGGTTTTGCGGATTAGGTGTTGTGTGGGGTGTGTGTATACTTGAAGCGTGATGAATACAAGTGCAGAGAGTCGTGGAATCAAGAAATCTCATAAGAGAAAAAGAAGCGGAGTAAAGAAGATCAGCGTGGAAGAGCGACGGAGTCATAAAGATCGTAGGAAAAAAACGACATAAGGAAGAGAGATAAAATATGGTGGACACGGAAGAGTGTGGTGAATGGTAAAGAGAAATTCCAGAGAGTCAAGTGTGTTGACCTTGGAAGAATGATAGAAATACGAAAAGAGTAATTTAGAGTAATACGGGAACATTTAAGTTCTAAGGAAGAACCATTGGACTTACACAGAGGAGAAAAGGAGATGACGTGTTAAGTCTCAAGGGAGAAGCCTTGAACTTCAAACGAGAAAGAAGAAGCAGATAGCAGAAGATCATCGTTTCAAATATATGGCGAGACCAAAGAAGAAACGTCAAAAGAAGAAACAAGAAGAGAAGGAAGTAAAAGTGATAAATAGAGGCACTAGAAAATAAACCAATATTGGCAATTAAAGATCCAGAAGAAGTAAAGATCATTTTGATAAATATTCCAAAATCACCAGATCAAGGATGATAAATATTCCAAAACCACCAGATGGATGATAAGGAGGAAGACAAAGCAGAACCCTCACGACATTTTAGAATTCGTCGGAGAATGTACATCCCGTACCAAAACCAGAAGTACGTACGTACAATGGTACGTGGACCACAAAAACGTGTACGGTCAAAATTTGAGGAAAAGCATAAGTGGCTCAACATAATCATCTTTACGGATAATAGATGAGCTTTGGTAAAAAGATGGAAGAATATGATCGTAGAGCAGTATAGACGTTCATACAGACGAGCGATACAGACGTGCGTAAAAACGATACAAACGATCGTACGACATAGGGTATAGACGATTGTACGAGCAGCACGAACTACCGTACGCAAGAGCAGTATGAACAGTACAGACAATGTACGAACGATCGGACGGATGGTCATATGGATGGGTGAACGATACGATTTGAAAGATCCGAGGTTGAAGTGGAAGAATATAAGAAATTAGAAGACTAGCTGTGCAATAAAAATTAAGTTAAGAACGTGATTGGCCGGCGGAAGAAATGGTGAGCCATGATTGGCCGACGGAGAAGCGGCGAGCCGTGATTGGTCGGTGGAAGAAATGGGGAGCCATGATTGGCCAAATTGGGGAGCAAGGCACTGAAGCTTCTAAAAGGGACATGTGTCACCTAATAGAAACTTGGTGACCAAGTTTCTGCCATGTGTTGACCGGAAAATGACATGTGTCGGGAGGACACCGCCTGATGTTATCGTGCATGCAACCATCCTCTTCTATAAATACGGGATCTAGGGAGCTTCATTCTTAATTCACCACCAAAGTTAAACTCCACCTACAAAATGAGATAAGAGAGTTAGAGTGAGAGTCCGTCTATGAAGCATTGGGGAGAAGGTGATCCATTGTCGGTCCGAGTAGAGTAGTAGTCGGTGCGGTCTGGTTCGTGAGGAGTGATTCGCAAAGCCAATTTGAGGTTTTTTCGAGAAGATCTATGGAGCCGTTTAGGAACATCGTTGAGGAAGTTAATTGCGATACGAGGGGAGAGCAATCCGCTAAGTGCACACAAGCTCACACACCGTCCAACATATCACTGTGAGTTCTTGAAGCATGTAAATATAAGTGGCACATGTTAGGATTTTAATTATGTTTCAAGGTATTTAGGTAGTGTGTTCTCGAAGCAAGTAAATACAAGTTGCACATGATATGATTTTAATTATGTTTTTGGATAATTAGGTAGTGAGTTCGTGAAGCATGTGAATATAAGTGGCACATGAATAGGATTAAATTAGGTAGTTAGGATTAATTGTAATTTAGGTAATTAATGAGTTCTCGCATGATACAATTAATTATAGTTTGTCGTAGTTAGTATTGCTTGATGTTAGAGAATGCATGCGAGAGTAATTTCTTGTTGCGGTAATTAATTATGCATGTTAGGATTGATTGCATGTTTGTAGTTAGCTGCTTGCATGTTTGTAGAGTAGCATTGCATGATTACATGATAGTAAGAGATTGCATGATAGGCTAGTGTAGCATTGCATGTGGTAGTTCTTAGTTATAGAACTAGGATGTTGTGTGGTAGTTATTAGTGTTAGAACCAGTTGTTTGTGTGTGTCGGCCGTGAGTAAAGCGGTATGGTTGTACCCACTGTGAGTAAAGCAGTGTGGTGTGGCTAATGGGGCGACACTCGTTAATGTCTGCTGGTTAGGAGGTTGAGTAGGCCACTCAACGGACTAAACAGGGTACACTTATTCATTAAGACTTGTTGTCTTTGAAAGGAAGAATGTCCCTTTAGGGCATGAGAGAGCGGTGAGCTCACGGCTAAGAGATCCCAAAGCATGCGTGATGAGGCAAGAGGCCAGAACAAGATAGTGTCAAGGCAAGAGTGCCAAGACAAGAGAGATTGCTAAGGCAATATGGCCGAAGGAAGAAAGTCCTGAGGTAAGAGAGGCCAAGGCAATAGTAACTAGGCTCGTAGCCGAAGTAAGAATGGAATGCGCTGACGCATTTTCTAGTTAGTAGGTAAAGCAAGGAGGCTTCCTACTTAGTAGTATAGTGTAGTATAGTGTGGATGAGATGTGATGGAGGCATTCTCTTAGATATAGTTGCATTAGTTGCATTGTTAGCATGAGTAGCTAGTTGCATATTTGCTTGTTGCATGGGGTTTTAGGGAATGGGTAGAATAATATGTTTTTTTGCAGGTCCGGTTCCAGTAAGTAACATAGCATTAGGTTACTTATGATTCCATTGTTTTCTTTTTCAAGTAACCATAGTGGGGATTAGAGGGACGTTTGGACGTATAGGACGCTGGTTGCATATTTGCTTGTTGCATGGGGTTTTTGGGGATTGGGGAGACTAACGAGTTTTGTGCAGATCCGGTTCCACTAAGTAACATAGCACTAGGTTACTTACGATTCAACTATTTTGTTCTTCAGGTAACCATAGTGGGGATTAGAAGTACGTTTAAACGTGTACAGCGCTAGTTTATTTTTCGTTGCTTTTTGTAAGGATGTATGTTTCTTATATTAGTGATTAGCTGTTTTGGCAATTGGCCATAGTCTCGTGAGACGATAAAACTGTTTTTATAAAAATATTGCTTTGATCATCTGAATAAAGGTTGTGTTCAATCTTTATGGCATGGAATTGATGATAAGGTCTTGTCCAGACCGACACAACTTCCTTCCTCGGTAAAGGGTTGCAAAGCTTCATATCGAGTTTAGAAGAGACTATACGGAGGACAGACTGACTAGTGTCACTAACTACGTCTAAGAACCTCGTTCGAAGTATATGTCCCCTTGTGTGGTCCAACCATTTGTAGGTCTAGAGTTGTTCAGGATCGTTACACCAACTTTCATCTCTCTTGAAATGGTGGAGGCTTCTCCTTTTTTCCAACCTTCTCAAGTTGAAAGCTTTGAGTATTTTGTTGTACCAATTCCACAATTGGCTTCCAAGATACAAAATTTGTCTACAAAATCTAACTCCACTCCATCTAATGACAATGGAGCTACTTCAAGAGGGCCCATAAAATTGGACGATTGAGAATCATAAACAAATTATGAAGATAGGGAATCTGCAAAGAAGTTTGTTGCAAGTGAATCTGCCAAACCAAAAATCTCTGAGATTAGCAAGCAGAAAGAAAGAAATTATGCAAAGCTCATGCACCTTATATTGGAAGGATTCTTAAACCTCCAAAGAAACGTTAAGGCACTCTATAGATATTGTCATACTGTTTGATGAGGCTATCTTATACTTATCTAAGGATTGCAGCTAATGTCTGTTTCATGAATAATCAGGTATGCTCTTAGGGTTCCTCTTAATAAAGAAATATCCTTTAAATGTTTAAGTAGGTTATTGTTTCTACTCTTCAATCAAAACTTGAAGTTTCCAGGAGAACTTGTAGTTTTTGGTTGTGTGACTTTGGTGATTATCATGATACTTGATAATCCTTTGATGTAAAGAGAATTTCTGTTAGTGGAGTTTCCACTAATGGGAAACACTTATGGGAAAAAAAAAAAAGCACAATTGTATACTACACAAATTTTCTACGGTAAATTTTAATACACTCGAATTTGATCGGAGAAATCGACCGGTGTCAAATTAAATTAAACCGTTATTAATACTAAACCAAAAATATAACCTAACCAACTAGAGCCAAGAAAATTCAAACTTGGGGCGAAATAACAAATTAAGGTTTGTATTTACTTCAACTCTTTAGAAAATAAAGACGTTAAAGATATTTTTCTATTTTTAAACACGAGGGGTAAAAGATTAAGAAGACACCTTCACATTGGTAAAACCAAAATTTTATTGTCGATGTTTCGTTCTCCTCCGAGTTGATTATTTGGGAAATTACTTATGATAACACCTAAAAGTATATAAATTACTATAAATGCATCTCCAAAATATGGTTTACTGGAATAACACCTCGAAGATGAAAAATGACCTTAAAACATAATTATTTATTTGTATTTACAAATGATGCCATTTATAATTAAAAATAAAGAAAAAATTAAATTTTATTAGACACAAAAAAAACTAATGCCAAAATCGTAAACCGGTTTTCTATCAAGAATATCAACCCATGACACATGTCATAATCGGTTAGAATATAAACCTGGGGGCCAGACGGATATCAACCGGTTTTTTTATCAGGAATGCTGGGACATAGTTGGGCCGTCGGTGACAAAGTTTTTGCTGCACTTCTTTCAAAACAAGCATATTACCGCAAAAAACTAGTTATGTTTTATTAGTGCTTATTGCTAAAGAAGCTACCGGAAAAATAATGCAATTCTAGCCCATTAGCTTGTGCAACGTGCAGTTGAAGACAATTACAAAGATGATGGTGATGAGACTCAAGAGTAATACCTAAGCTTATTGGTCCGGCTCATACTAGTTTCATTCTGAGACAGTTGGGTGCTGACAACATATTGATAATGCAATAAGTTGTTCATTCAGTGAGACGCAATAAGGGGCGTAAGGGGTGGATGCTTTTGAAATTGGATCTCGAGAAGGCTTATGACAGGATCAGGTGGGACTTCTTGGAGGACACACTAATGGCAGCAAGAATCCCTGAGAATTGGCGAGGATGGATTATGACATGTGTCACGGGTTTATCTATGGATGTCCTATGGAATGGGGAGATGACGGAGTCGTTCACACCGTCGAGAGGACTTCGACAAGGAGACCTTCGATATCCATATTTGTTTGTGCTCTGCCTTGAAAAATTGTGCCATCAGATAGAGTTGTCAATAGATGTGGGAAACTGGAAACCGATTAGCCTTTCCCGTGGAGGTCTCAAGCTGTCACACGTTTGTTTTGCAGATAATCTAATTTTGTTTGCTGAAGCGTCAGTGTCACAAATCCAGGTTATAAGAAGGGTGTTAGAAAGGTTTTGTATTGCATCAGGCCGGAAAGTGAGCCTTGATAAGTCGAAGATATTCTTCTCAAACAATGTCCATAGGAACTTGGCTACGCTTATAAGTGTTAAAAGCGAGATCAAAGTAACATATGACTTTGGCAAATACTTGGGTATGCCGGTGTTGCTCAAGCGTATAAACAAAGATACATTTGGTGATGTTCTTGAGAGAGTATCATCTCGTCTGTCGGGGTGGAAGGGGAGATTCTTAATTTTTGCGGGAAACTCTTGAAGGCTTGGAAAAATCGGTTTTATTTTGAATTTCGGTACACTCGATGGGGACGATCTTTCTAGCAAAGAAAACTCTTGAAGGCTTGTAAAAATATCCAGACCTTTCTTATGGGGAAGTACTATGGACCAGAGACGACAACATCTTCTTGCTTGGGAGAGAGTTTGTCGTCCGAAAGCTGAGAGAGGGTTGGGGATTAGGTCTCCAAAACCGATGAACAAAGCACTTTTAGCCTAAGTAGGATGGCGTCTCTTATATGATAAAGTTAGCCTATGGGCAAGAGTGATACGAAGTAAATATAAGGTGGGCGAGATACATGATATGTCATAGTTGACAAGGAAAAACAATTGGTTTTCAACGTGGAGAAGCGTGACTGCTGGGATAAGGGAGGTAGTTTGGTCGGGGGTGAGTTGGATTCTCAGTGATGGGCGCACGATTAGATTCTGAAGGACAAGTGACTGGGAATAATACCACTTGGAGATCTAGCATCTCAAGCGTACCTGAAATAGACTTGAAACTTTCTGTACGGGATCTATGGCAGAATAATAATGGTTGGGAGCTGTCTAAAATCACACCATTTGTCTCGTCTGATGTGGGTTTGCAGCTGGGAGCATCAAATAGATTCACGTGGAGAGAAAGCGATAATGGCCAGTTCTCTGTTTGAGAAAGTGAGGTGTGTGGTAGTGTTAGAGAGGGTTAGAGTGTTCCTTTGGCTTGTGATGCATCAGGCGATTATGACAAATGTGGAGAGGTGTCGTCGACACTTGTGTGATACGGGAGTGTGTCAGGTGTGTAGGAGTGGAGAGGAGTCAATTTTACACATCCCTTGAGACTGCCCAACTATGTGTGGGGTTCGGCAGCGGCTTGTTATTGTACACCCAAGAAAGGTGAATCTATTCTTTGCTAAGACCTTACTGGAATGAATGTATGGTAATTCGGGGGATTCTGCAGTTACTTTTGAAAGCACTTGGTCTACTCTTTTCACCGTATCGGTTTGGTGGGCATGGAAACGACATTTTTTTGGGGTGAGCGGGAGATGTCGGGATAGAGTACGTTTCCTTAAAGCCTTAGCCAAGGAGATCACTGATGCTAACATGGCTGAAGCTACCCGGGAAGGCATGTAGTTCGATAGGAGAGAGTAATATCGTGCACAAGGCCTGGTTTGTTTAAATTGAAAACTAACGAAGCCTCTCGTGGAAATCCTGGTTTAGCTTTGGCTGGTGGGGCTATAATGGATGAAGAAAGACATTGGTGTGGTGGTTTTGTGCTTAATATAGGAATTTTTTCAGCACCGTTGGCTAAGTTATGGGTAGTGTATTATGGACTGTATGTAGCGTGGGATAAGGATATCTGACGGTGGGAACTTGAGGTAGATTTGGAGGTGGTAGTTTAACGATAGGGATTAGCGAATCGCATCCACTGTCTTTCCTAGTACAGTTGTGTTATGGTCTCATATCAAGGGACTGTATTGTCCATGTTTTGCATGTGTATAGAGAGGCTAAGGGGCTAAACGTCTCGCAGATTGGCTAGCTAACTATGCGTACTCAGTACTGCTGGGGGTTCGGCTGTTGGAGTCAGGACCAGAGGTGGTGAACTCGATTTTGCTGGAGAATGAAATTGGAGAAGGGAGGGCACGGCGGGTTCCTGTGTAGTTATTTTTTTTCTCGTTCTTTTTTAGCTTGGGAGGTTTTACTCCCTCCGAATACAAAAAAAAATGAATCGTTACCCATTTTCTTTATTCTCTCTGTGATTTAGTGTTTCGGTTGATTCTAGCGATTTGCGTGCCTTCGTCACCGTTTCCGGAGTGGGTTTCTTTTTTGTAGTATTCCTTTCCTTTCCAGCTTCAGTTCGTGTTCAATGGAATCTCTCGTCTTCATTTTTGGGTTTGTGAAGCTATCGAGGTGTGGATTGTGATCAGAGCCATGCCTTATGTAGAAAAATAAAGGCATTTGCCTAAGGCCACAAATTTGTTTAAGATAAAAAAAACCACATTTATAAAAAGATAGCCTTTTAATATTTTTTCTTAAATAATGTGTTTTGACTCTCTTTTTTTAAATAAACAAAAACTAGATTTTGAGGAAATAAATAGTTTCGGTTTTTAAAATAAATTGCACTTTATTTTATTTAGAGGACCATTTTTTTTTATCTCATATAATTTTCTTTTAAATAGAATATACAAAAGCCACATTTTTTAATTTTACTTCAAAACTCTATGGACATTGACACAGCAGTGGTTGTGATTCTCCGATTTGAGTATGATAATAAAAAGTATGGAGTATGATAACTTATATAGTATCCGCACATAGTAACGAAGAGTGAATGAAAACAATATAATTATAGAGTATGATAACTTATAAAGTAATGTTTAGCCAAAGATGAATTGCGAAAGCAATGTCAAAACAAATACATTAGAAGATATGAACATTAAAAATAAAAGTAATGAAGACAATCTAAATGTTTGAAAAGATTTCATTCTACACCATATTCATGATTTTTATATATATTTATTTGTTTTTGTCAGTTATTAGTATTTTTATTATAAAAGAGTTTAGTCATAAGGCATAAAGAAAGTAGCAAAAGAAAAAATGCTTACATATGATATAGAACTGAATGACTAATGTTTAAATAGAGTTTAATAGGAACTTCATTGGAGAAGACGACTGAAGAAACAATGATTTAAAAAAATATATTTTAGTTTTGGATATTGACCACTTCGAAGTTATCAAAAATATTATATATATCATAACAAATATTGTATAGAAATTACATATTTAAAATTAGTGAAACGAAACAAATGTTAAAATTACATATAGCTTCCGTACATTTATCCGTTCCCAAAAAAATATAAATTTAACATTTTTGGCAGTTTCTAAGAATGTATATTAACTTATCTCGAAATTTATATTTTAGAATTTTTAAAAAAGCTAAATAACAGATTTTTTAATTAAATAGATTTATTAAGGGTATATGGGTAAACCATTATAAAGATGAATGAGGACATATTTTACTTTTTTTTTTAGTATATAAGATTTTCCTCTAAGAAACCATGTTTTATATCAATAAAATATTATTAGTTCTCAATTCAAAAACAAAATTTTGTCCTAATTTTCAGAAAATATATCAAGTATTTATATAGTTATGTCCTTAATTTTGCAACTTGGTCAGTAAAATTATCTTAATAATTTTTTTTTATCCATTATCGGTTATCCAACGAGCATCGAAGGCAAACCCATAAACCCTTGGGTGTGATTATAATCTTTGTTCGAATTACATGGATGGACCTGCAAACCGACCACCATGAATCGAACAAAACGGCCGTATTTGTAAATGGCCTGATTGGGAACATGGATGGATCGATAATCCAAGGGCTTGATCGACCACTATGTAAACGGGTGTGTTTTGCTATAAAGTTTCTCGTTTTCAACCAGTCTCAAACTTATCTTACTCTTATGTATATTTTCTTTTACCTTTATCCGGGGCAAATATCTCCTTTTACTCCTATCTTCTCGATTTGCTCCTTTTTACCTCTAACTCTCTAGACATATATATACTAGTTGGGCTTAGTTTTCAAACCATTTCCTTGCTCTGCTTCCCTCCATTTTAAGAATCATGGCAGATGAGTTATGGGATGAGCTCTAAAATTTGGCTTTGGGCAGAGAGGATCCATAATTGTTTATTCCTCATGTTGCATATGCTGAAGCACTGAATCGGAATAGATTGAATTTCATAGCTAGACCTCTCAACCCGAGACCACAAAATATGCATTCCGTGGTGTCTTCACTACCAAGATCGTGGGGTTTAGCTTCCAGAGTTCATGGCAGGGTATTAGATGATACTTTTATCCAGTTTATGTTCCGATCAGAAGTGGATTTAATCTCAGTTCAAAGAATGGAGCCTTGGATCTTTAATAATTGATTTGTGGCTTTTCAGAGATGCGAGGATATCCCAGACTTTGATTTCCTTATGACTATTGATCTTTGGGTCCATATAAGGGTAATTCCTTTACCATATGTCTCTGAGAGACGGTTAGGTTGATCTCTCAAGAACCTAAAGTTTTTCAGAAGGGTCAGATTTCAATCGGGAGAAAAAGCAATGATTTGTTTTCAATATGAGAGCCTTAGGAGATATTGCTATAGATTCACTCACCACAGGGCCTTCAGCACTTTACTTAATCCACTGGTTGTTGTAGGAGGTGTGAATGATAAGATAAATAGGTCTGATTGGAATTTTCAGTCTCAGAATTCTGATGTCTCTTTTCCAGCGCCCATTTCTCAACCTCCAAGGGTAAACACTCCTCTTAACTCTGAATAAATTGCTAGAGTGGCCCCTTACTTTCAACCTCCAAGAGTTACAAATCTCCAGCAGTTTGTAGTACCAATTCTTCAATTGGCTACAAGGATACATCAAGAGTCAACAAGATCTAATTCCACTCCTGGAGTTGAACAGGGAAAGAACTCAAGAGAACCAAGGCTTGTTGAGGTAGGTGAAACCTCAAAACGTTAAGTATCAGAGCTCATCAAGAAGGAAGAGATCAAGGGAAAAAAAAAACACTGATTCTTAGCAAAAGGAAGGAGGAATCTTGAAACCTCTGAAGAAGCGTTAAGGACATATTACTCTACCAATTCTGTCAAACTTTTTGTTAAGGTTGCATTTATGTTCTTGTCTAGTTGATGCAATCCAGGATGAAGAATAAGGAGGTATGATTCTTAGCAGTATACCTGATAAGATCCTACAAGATGAAGGTTTATCTACTTTTTGTCGGAAGCTTTGAGAAGAACCTGAAGTTTGAAGCAATATCTAAGAGGAATCTCTTTTTGGCTGTTGGCTTTAGATATAATAGGGTTATCAAAAATGTTTGATAATCCAGTGCTATGAGTTTCAAGTTTGAAACAGTTGTAATATGTTTGTTTTATATAATAAAGAATCAGTTATGGGAAAAAAAATTGTAAAAGTGGATGATTTCGGAAAAGTATGTATAATTTATTACATAGTGGTACAAGTACATATATTCCGCGCGTTTTTGAGTCGGTATGGCTGAGATATATCTTAAACATAATTCATTTAATAATTTGTCTTATGAAAATTTAAATTTGAGCAATGTTATTGGGTAAACTAAACGCAAATATCAATGTAGATATTCAATAGTATGCCCTCTAATATAATTTCTGAATATTTTATTTTCTAAGAAGTATTAATTCTGATTCCTAATAAAGATAATCAAAAGCCAAATCCTTTTTATTCTTTCACAAAGTTTTGGTTGCGTATGATACAAGTAAATATGGTGAATCTAGTTGTGCGAAGAAGACTTTCAGTAGCATATCTTTTAAAATAGAGAATTTATTATGCTTGCTTGTATCATACGCGGTTAAAACATTATGAAGGTGAAAAACTACCTTGTACAACCATTATAAATAGATTATAAGAGCATTTCCAATGTTTAGATTATAAACATGAGTATCTAACCAATATTATAATAATATCTTCAATATAATTTAGTTAATTGTCTAAATACTAAGCAATAAATCAATTAAACCAATTATAATCAAACATTTGGCAATTGAAGTTCTTAATAAGAACTTGGAGTTATTAAATAGGAACTTGGGCATCTAATTCTCTCACCTACTTTTTATTGTTTTTTTGGTTTTTTAATTTCTAGGAAACCCACTAAGAACTCCCCATTGACAATGCTCTAAGATCATACTTCCTCTTTATTCATGATATTTCGGCATTTGCTTATTTCCATTAGAAACCGGAGTTCAGACTTCGTCGAGAATTGAAAATTTAAAAATTATACGAGGAGATTAAAAAAAAATTGTACACTACTTTACCTTAAATTTCGGTAATGAATGAACTTTGTCCTCTAAGCTTCTAGGTATTTATTATACCCATAAAATCTAATACTATATTTATCAATCTTATATAATAAAGTAGAATTCGCTTAACCATACGCTGACACGAGTCATCCCTTATTTTCACTATATCTCTATTTACCTTTTGATATTTTCATTTCTAAAACAAAAGATGTATAAAAACAATAATTTCTCTTAATTACACATTTAAAATAAATTAATACAATTTAACCATAACTTAAACCATTAATACATTTAACTATAACATTTTAATATGTGTCTATTCAATTTTTCTTTATTGTACCACTTAATATTCTCATTCATAAAATAAAAAACGATAAAGATAATAATTTCTCTTAATTTACCATATCTTAACTCATTAATACAATTTGCAATAACTAATGATTTAGTAGACACATTTTAATTTGTTTTTTCATGTTGATTTCCTTTTCTATATAAATGATGTAGTAAGTTAGGAGCATAGCGCCCCTAAAAATGTATTGATATAATAAAGAAATCAAGAAAGAAGAAATCAATCTTATATAATAAAGTAAGATTCGGTTAACCACATGCTGACACGTGTTATCTCTTTTTCACTATTTTTCTATTTTACCTTTTGATATTTTTATTTCCTAAAAAAAAGATGTATAAAAACAAAATTTTCTCTTAATTACACATTTACAATCAATTAATGCAATTTGACCATAACTAAATCATTAATACATTTAACTATAACCTTTTAATCTTCTATAATAAAGTAGTGTTCGATTAACCAGAGGCTGACACGTGTCATACCTTATTTTCACTATTTCTTTATATTACTTTTTGATATTTTCATTTCTAAAAAAAGATCAATTAATACAATTTGATCATAACTTAAATTGTTAATAAATGATTTTGAATCAATACTAATTAATATTTGTATGTTATGGAATCATGAGTTAGTGCATTTGAATTAGTGGAGCCTTAATTACACAATTTTATGGGTGGGAGTTACGGAATCTGCTAATTAGAGAGATGAGAGACTAATATATTGAAATGGAAAATTATTAGTTTTAAGTTTGTTTTAAATACAAAATATTTTAAGGGGAGACTAATGCATTTAAATGGTCAGTTATTGAATTTAAGTGAGCAATTTTTGCATGTTTTAACTTAGGAGACTAATGCATTTAAATGGTCAATTATTGTATTTAAGTGGGCAATTATTGCATGTTTTAACTTCTTCTAAAGTGTAATTTTCTCCATATTTTTTATATTGTTTTTTTTACATGGACACGTGGTGTATTTTCGTTAAACGAACTTTACTTTATTATAATAGATACTACACAATCATTGTTATCATGTGCAAATGAATGTCTAGACAACCGTCAAATCGAGAATATAAAACGTTACTTCAAAAAGTATAGTGATTAAAACGTTACTTCAAAATAATTTAAAACGTTTGCATAGTTATTAAGGCTACGAATTAAAACTACGAATAATGACAATTAAAAGCTACAAATTAAAAGCTATGCAATGTTACAATTAAAGCAAACCTCACGCGATGCTTGAACTCCTTTATGTTTGACATACTTTATCCTTCTCAACAATGAAATGGGATTTATACATAACGCTGATAAATCAATTTCTCATTTTTTTGGACGGTCATTTTATCAATTTAATTAGTATTAAATAAAAGGTTGACAAAAAAAAAGTATTAAATGAAATTGCATTTATACACAATTTGGTCTCAATTTGTTTTCTTCTTGTTCAGGCTTTACGTATTTATCCAAAGTTATCCGAATTCACATCATATTAATTTAAATTTAATTAAATGCTGTTATATTGATTTCAAAAAATTTTAAAACGTTTGCATAGTTATTAAAGCTACGAATTAAAAGCTATGCAATGTTACAATTAAAGCATAAATTTAATTTCGGTATTTTTTGCATGTTTTAACTTCTTCTAAAGTGTAATTTTCTCTATATTTTTTATATTGTTTTTTTACATGGACACGTGGCGCATTTTATTATAATAGATACTACACAATCATTGTTATCATGTGCAAATGAATGTCTAGACAACCGTCAAATCGAGAATATAAAACGTTACTTCAAAAAGTATAGTGCTTAAAACGTTACTTCAAAAAAATTAAAAACGTTTGCATAGTTATTAAGGCTACGAATTAAAACTACGAATAATGACAATTAAAAGCTACGAATTAAAAAGTATACAATGTTACAATTAAAGCAAACGTCACGCGATGCTTGAACTCCTTTATGTTTGACATACTTTATCCTTCTCAACAATGAAATGGCATTTATACATAACGTTGATAATCATTTTCTCATTTTTTGGACGGTCATTTTATCAATTTAATTAGTATTAAATAAAAGGTTGACAAAAAAAAAAGTATTAAATGAAATTGCATTCATACACAATTTTGTCTCAATTCGTTTCTTCTTGTTCAGGCTTTACGTATTTATCCAAAGTTATCCGAATTCACATCATATTAATTTAAATTTAATTAAATGCTGTTATATTGATATCAAAAAAAATTAAAACGTTTGCATAGTTATTAAAGCTGTGAATTAAAAGCTATGCAATGTTACAATTAAAGCATAAATTTAATTTTGGTATATTATTAATTTAAATTTAATTAAATGATGTTATATTGATTTATATATTGATTTATATATTGTGTGGGTGAGTGATTTGTTTTATATATTAGCAATTAAATTATGGTCAAATTATTAGCCCACCAAAAAAAACTTGGCCCATCTAGGCCCAACAGAAATAAGTGGACACGTGTGAGCTTTTCATGTTGATTTCTTCTTCTATATAAATGATGTAGTAAGTTAAGAGCATAGAGGCCCTAAAAATGTATTGATATAATAAGGAAATCAAGAAAGAAGAAACCAATCATATATATATATATATATATATATATATATATATATATATATCTTATCTAATAAAGTAAGGTTCAAGCTCTAAGAAACTGACACATGGCATCCCTTATTTCCACATATCTTTTTGTTATTTCTCTATTGTACCTCTTAATATTCTCATTCTTAAAAAAGTTAATATAAAGACAATAATTTCTCTTATCTACACATTTAAAATCAATTAATATAAATTGACCATACACATTTTCAATATTAAGTACTCGGTCATTAAACACCATTTAAACCATTATAATTTATAACTTTATAGGTTTGTAACATATTAAAAAAAACATAACAATGAAAAATTATTTTTACTAAGAATAACAATGTTGGTTTTAATTTTTTTTTTAAATTATTTATGTTTACTGAGTTGCTTGATATGAGAGACAAGGGTGAGGAGTTACCATGTAACAAATTATGTTTTTACTATGCTTTGCTTTTAACTGAATATGCTTAAATTATTTTTTTAAAAACTATATTCGATAAAAAGTGTTTATTTGTTAAATAAATTGATACTTAACAAAATAAAAAATATAAAGAAGAATCAATGATAAAAAAACCAACATCTTTTACCGTTATTATTTTCAAACCAATATATCAATATTTTGATAAACATAACCAAAATAACTGGTTTAATAAAATAATTATGGAATGATTTTCATCCAATCTATATATAGTTGTAGTATAAATTAATTTAACGCATTTTTATATAGTAGAATAAATGGGAAAATTCCAATATTAAATATAAAATATATATTTATCATTTTTAATAAATATAAAAGTAAAAATGTAAGCAAATCTAAAATATATATATAGTGCTCTTTTAAAAAAACAACGATAAATTTAACTTTACACATAATACACGCTACGCGTGGCAAACAACCTAGTATATAATAACGTAAGGTTCAATTAACTACAGGCTGACACATGTCATCCATTATTTTCACTAATACAATTTGCAATAACTAATGATTAATTAGACAAATTTCAGCTTGTTTTTTCATCTTGATTTTATCTTCTATATAAATGATATAGTTAGTTAGGAGCATAGAGTCCCTAAATATGTATTGATATAATAAAGAAATCAAGAAAGAAGAAATCAATCTTATATAATAAAGTAAGATTCAGTTAACCACAGGCTGACACGTGTCATATCTTTTTCACTATTTTTCTATTTTACCTTTTGATATTTTATTTCCTAAAAAAAATGTATAAACACAAAAATTTCTCTTAATTACACATTTACAATCAATTAATGCAATTTGACCATAACTAAATTATTAATACATTTAACTATAATCTTTTAATCTTCTATAATAAAGTAGTGTTCGATTAACCAGAGGATGACACGTGTCATCCCTTATTTTCACTATTTCTCTATTTTACCTTTTGATATTTAAATTTCTAAAACAAAAGATGTATAAAAAAAAAAAAATTCTCTTAATTACACATTTAAAATCAATTAATAAAATTTAACCATAACTTAAATCATTAATAACTTTAACTATAACCTTTTAATATGTGTCTATTCAATTTTTCTTTATTGTACCACTTGATATTCTCATTCATAAAATAAAAAAATGCAAAGATTGTTTTTTCATGTTGATTTCCTCTTCTATATAAATGATGTCGTTAGTTAGGACCATAGAGCCCCTAAAAATGTATTGATATAATAAAGAAATCAAGAAAGAATAAACCAATCTTAGATAATAAAATAGGGTTCAGTTAACCACATGCTCACATGTGTTATCCCTTATTTTCACAATTATTCTATTTTACCTTTTTGATATTTTCATTTCTAAAAAATGATGTATATAAAAAAAATTTCTCTTAATTACACATTTAAAATCAATTAATAAAATTTGACCATAACTTAAATCATTAATATATTTAACTATGATCTCTTAATCTTATATAATAAAGTAGTATTCGCTTAACCACAAGCTGACACATGTCATCCTTTATTTTCACTATTTCTCTATTTTATCTTTTGATAAATAGATCAATTAATACAATTTGACCATAACTTAAATCATTAATATATTTAACTAAAACCTTTTAAACTTATATAAAATAAAGTATTGGTTGCTTAACCACAGGCTGACACGTGTCATCCCTTATTTTCACTATTTCTCTATTTTACCTTTTGATATTTTCATTTCTAAAAAAAAGAAGTATAAAAAAATTAATTTCTCTTAATTACACATTTAAAATCAATTAATACGACTTGAGAATAACTTAAACATTAATACATTAACTATAATAATATGTGTATATTCTATTTTTTTTTAGTTTACCACTCTATATTCTCATTCATAAAAACAAATATAAAGATAATAATTTATGAGAAATACTCTCCAATATCACAAAAACGTTTTCCTTTCCAAAAATAACACACAAAGACAACCCTACCCTTATACTCATAAATATATTACCCTAATACCATAAATATTATATTCTCATTTTATTATGACTAATGAATCATGAGGAGATAAAATAAATAAATTATCAGAAAAAAATAGAAAAACTATCAGAAGAAATAGAAGTAGTAAAATGTACAATTATAAATAACTATTGTAATAAAAAACTTATAGAAAATGATTTAGATAATGCTAAGAAAAAAATATTAGAACTAATAAATAATTATCAACATGAAATCAAAGAAAAAGAAAAACCTATGTTAGATTTATCATCTATTATAGAAACACTTCAACGAATAAAACTAAAAAACAAAATATTATTTGTTTAACAAATGATGAATTACAAATATTATTAGATAATAAACAAAAAGCTTTAATAATACCCGAAAAAGAAGATATATTTATAACAAAACCAGTTTATGGATGACTGTAAAGACACACTAGTGCTACCGCTAGAACATCTTGACAAACTTATGTCATCTTTTGATATAAAGGGGGAAGACAATAGAAACAATAATAAAAACGTAAATCAAAAACATTTTTCAATTAAAGAACAAAACGATGATACAAATGAACAAGTTTATATATGTGAATCTGAGGATGAAAATCCTTATAATATAGACAATGATAATCCATATGACTATCAAAATCCTAATTATGTCAAAACCGAAGAAGGTCAGACTAGTGGTGGAAAAAGAACTAGGGAAGATAATCCTTATTCACAAGAATATTTTTCAACAAAATTTAGAAAACTACCAAATCAATACATACCTAAGATAAACCCAGACACACAAAAAGATACATTAGATATATATTGTGTAGAAGAACCTGAAAAAGTTATTACTGCATGGTATAGTACACAAAAATTATTAATCGCATTAAACGAAGAATTAAAATTACTAACAAAACAAGATATATTTAATTATACAATACATAAATCAGTAGGAATTGCAAGACAATATTTGGCATCATTACCTATAGAAACGGAAACCGTATTAATAAACATTTCGACCTCTGATATGCTCAAATATAATACCCTAAAGTATCTAAGCAGTAGCTGTAGTATTCTAGGGGTCGAACCACAAAGACTCAAGATGTTCACTCAATAAAATCCAGAATATGAATTAAGCTAAGTGAATCAATAAAATCCCAACATCAAATGTTTCAGAACAACAAGACGACTTTGCATTTATTAGAGTCTCACTAAACGGACAAAAATGGGCAGAAGTTACAGAAGAAGAAGAAGAGGAACCAAAATCCTAGATCAAGAAGAAGAAGGTTTATGTCATCTTCGGCGGACCTTTCAGAGGTATATAAAACGACTGGCACATCGTCAGTAGCCACGTCAACGGAAAAAACGTGACCCACAAGTCATACACAGCAATGGAGGAAGCCAAGAAAGCTTTCGAAGAATCAAGTACATTCAAAGAAAAGCTTCTCAACAAGAGTGAAGGCAAGAAGCCAATGTATACTACGGAGATAAAGAGACCAAAACCAATTACTATTGCAGCAATTCCAACCGTAGAACAAAAGGCAGAATGAAGAAGCTAACACCAAAGCTATATCAAAAACTAAAAGATATGATCACAGGATACTCAGAGGTCCACACAGCCATGACGTTCTATCAAGTTGGAACCAGAGAAGGATCACGAGTTGTCCTCCTTCCAGAAGCGAGTGCACTATTAATCCATAATTTCTATGTCTATGGTTTAATAGACACCCTAAACATCAGCAAGATGGAGCAAATTTCAGAATTTCCCATCGGTCTACAACAGGCAATCAAAACCTACTTTACAAGGTTTACCAAAGAACGAGAAATCTTTATTAGATTTGCAGCAACACTCCCATACGAAGTTAATGGAGAAATCAAGATTAATCCGGTCCAAGTTCTACAGATCGGTATATCAAACAACAATTACCCTGCAAGAATGGAAGGAGTTTTTCTGAAGATGACTGGTATAATTCGATAAGAGCAGCCGTGATGCACAATTATAAAATCCTTAGATATTACGAAAATAAAATCAATTATAGTAACTACTCAAGCTCAGCAGTAGTCATGTACTCCCTAGCAAGAACACCAACAGTAGAAGATGACATGAAAGCCCTAAGAAGGATAAGTTTGTTAATGGCTCAGATCAACGGTCCATTCAAAGAACTTCTAGAAGAAGATAAATACATCATATGCGAGATGTTAAAATACCTCCCAGAACATCATTGCGATAAGTGCGAAGAAACATAAATCATCAAAAAGGGTCTACTGAGGGATCCACACCAAAAGAAGATTAGGACATTATCGGCAATCATGTAAGGCAACGGCAAAAACCATGTGACGTAAGTCACTAAAGTCCAGAATGGTACCTAACTCTACAATGCGTCAATAAAAGTAGTGGTCCCAAAGAGTCATAATGTAAAGAGTGGTCCAAGATAAGATCACGTGTTAGAAAGGAATGGCAGTTATGTAGCCATGCGTCAAAGTCTTATGGAGCAACTTCACCCCTAAGAAAATGTATCTGCCTATATAAGGCACCATCCTCTCATTTGAAAGGATATCAAGTTTTATGAAATAAAATTTCTCTATCTAAAACTAAAAACAGTTTTTAGCTTTAAGTAAGGACAGTATCCCAAAACGGTGATACATCTAACCGAGAGGTAAAGCTTCGACGGTTAGAAGGCGAGAGGTAAAGCTCCGGACGCCCTACATCCTGAACCTATCCAAAAATCAAACAATATGCAGCAAGCAACGACGTCGATAACAAAGAAGCATGAAAAGCAAATGATCAACCTCAACGAACCCAGACCAGGTATTATTAAATAGATTAAAATATTTAAAAACAATAAACAAAGAGATCAAAAAAGTAAGTTACAAAATAGATTCGACTAACGATATTGATGTAAAATTATCAAGTATAACACAAATTATAAATTTATCAGAATTTATAAAATCAGAAATATCCTCTATAAAAGAAGAACAAAGGATAAGAAAACTAATACGAACCTATGGAACACAAAATTAAGATCTTCATATTTGGGAAATCTCATAAAATCAACTTTATAAAATGAGTAACTTACTTGGACGATTCTATAAGAATAATTTCTAGCACAAACAATGAACAAAGATTCTTTGAAGATATATGTATAGATCTAGATCAAAAATTAATATACAAAGAAGATTTCGATATTGAAAAAAACTACAAATTATAAGTTAAAACAATGGTATAAAACATTCGGAAGAAAAAACATAGTAAAATATGGTGTAATGTACGGANTCAATGTTGTGGTGTTCATTGATGTATTGTTTATAATATTACTTGCTTGTGTGTATAGCTCGTAGTTGGGAGGATCGCCTCACTAAGTATTTGTGATAATACTTACGCATCTCATTGTGTGTGTGATGCAGGTAAGGATAAATTGTGATCGTGGAATCATGGCGAGGAGAGGAGGATGATCTAATTCCCGAGGGTTTATGTTTAGTATTACGGTTTGGGAGTACAGTTTGTGTGTGTTTTGTTTTTCCGTTGTGTAGGATGAATTCCTAGGATTGGAATTGTGTTTGATTGTGTGTGTTGGTAATATTATCTTATGGGGGATAATTTTACTGTGTTGTATCGAATATGTGTTTAAATTCGAATTCGGTTTGTGTGTATGCGAATATTATTAGGAAATAATATTTGCTTGTTTTAAAAAAAAAATAAAAATAAATATAGATAACCCGGGTGCGGTCGTCTCATAGATAATATATCTAACAAATACAATTAATAAATACAATCAGTTAACTACAAGGTGACACGTTCATCCATTATTTTCACTAATACAATTTGCAATAACTAATGCTTAATTAGACAAATTTCAGCTTGTTTTTTCATGTTGATTTTCTCTTCTATATAAATAATATAGTTAGTTAGGAGCATAAAGCACCTAAATATGTATTGATATAATAAGGAAATCAAGAAAGAAGAAATCAATCTTATATAATAAAGTAAGATTCGGTTAAGCACAGGCTGACACATGTCATCTCTTTTTTCACTATTTTTCTATTTTACCTTTTGATATTTTTATTTCCTAAAAAAAGATGTATAAAAACAAAAATTTCTCTTAATTACACATTTACAATCAATTAATGCAATTTGACCATAACTAAATCATTAATACATTTAACTATAACCTTTTAATCTTCCATAATAAAGTAGTGTTCGATTAACCAGAGGCTGACACGTGTCATCCCTTATTTTCACTATTTCTTTATTTTACTTTTTGATATTTTCATTTCTAAAAAAAAATCAATTAATACAATTTGATCATAACTTAAATTGTTAATACATTTAACTATAACCTTTTAATCTTATATAATAAAATAGTGTTTGCTTAACCACATGCTGACACGTGTCATCCTTTATTTTCACTATTTTTCTATTTACCTTTTTATATTTTCATTTCTAAAACAAAAGATGTATAAAAAAAAAATTTCTCTTAATTACACATTTAAAATCAATTAATAAAATTTAACCATAACTTAAATCATTAATAACTTTAACTATAACCTTTTCATATGTGTCTATTCAATTTTTCTTTATTGTACCACTTGATATTCTCATTCATAAAATAAAAAAAAAATGCAAAGATTGTCTTTTCATGTTGATTTCCTCTTCTATATAAATGATGTAGTTAGTTAGGACCATAGAGCCCCTAAAAATGTATAGATATAATAAAGAAATCAAGAAAGAATACACCAATCTTAGATAATAAAGTAGGGTTCAGTTAACCACATGCTGACATGTGTTATCTTTTATTTTCACTATTTTTCTATTTTACCTTTTGATATTTTCATTTCTAAAAAAAGATGTATATAAAAAAATTTCTCTTAATTACACATTTAAAATCAATTAATACAATTTGACCATAACTGAAATCATTAATACATTTTACTATGACCTTTTAATCTTATATAATAAAGTAGTGTTCGCTTAACCACAGGTTGACACATGTCATCCTTTATTTTCAATATTTCTCTATTTTATCTTTTGATATTTTCATTTCTAAAAAAAGATCAATTAATACAATTTGACCATAACTTAAATCATTAATACATTTAACTAAAACATTTTTATCTTATATAAAATAAAGTACTGGTTGCTTAACCACAGGCTGACACGTGTCATCCCTTATTTTCACTATTTCTCTATTTTACCTTTTGATATTTTCATTTCTAAAAAAAAGAAGTATAAAAATTAATTTCTCTTAATTACACATTTAAAATCAATTAATACGACTTGAGAATAACTTAAACATTAATACATTAACTATAATAATATGTGTATATTCTATTTTTTTTTAGTTTACCACTCTATATTCTCATTCATAAAAACAAATATAAAGATAATAATTTATGAGAAATACCCTCCAATATCACAAAAACGTTTTCCTTTCCAAAAATAACACACAAAGACAACCCTACCCTTATACTCATAAATATATTACCCTAATACCATAAATATTATATTCTCATTTTATTATGACTAATGAATCATGAGGAGATAAAATAAATAAATTATCAGAAAAAAATAGAAAAACTATCAGAAGAAATAGAAGTAGTAAAATGTACAATTATAAATAACTATTGTAATAAAAAACTTATAGAAAATGATTTAGATAATGCTAAGAAAAAAATATTAGAACTAATAAATAATTATCAACATGAAATCAAAGAAAAAGAAAAACCTATGTTAGATTTATCATCTATTATAGAAACACTTCAACGAATAAAACTAAAAAACAAAATATTATTTGTTTAACAAATGATGAATTACAAATATTATTAGATAATAAACAAAAAGCTTTAATAATACCCGAAAAAGAAGATATATTTATAACAAAACCAGTTTATGGATGACTGTAAAGACACACTAGTGCTACCGCTAGAACATCTTGACAAACTTATGTCATCTTTTGATATAAAGGGGGAAGACAATAGAAACAATAATAAAAACGTAAATCAAAAACATTTTTCAATTAAAGAACAAAACGATGATACAAATGAATTAGTTTATTTATTTGAATCTGAGGATGAAAATCCTTATAATATAGACAATGATAATCCATATGACTATCAAAATCCTAATTATGTCAAAACCGAAGAAGGTCAGACTAGTGGTGGAAAAAGAACTAGGGAAGATAATCCTTATTCACAAGAATATTTTTCAACAAAATTTAGAAAACTACCAAATCAATACATACCTAAGATAAACCCAGACACACAAAAAGATACATTAGATATATATTGTGTAGAAGAACCTGAAAAAGTTATTACTGCATGGTATAGTACACAAAAATTATTAATCGCATTAAACGAAGAATTAAAATTACTAACAAAACAAGATATATTTAATTATACAATACATAAATCAGTAGGAATTGCAAGACAATATTTGGCATCATTACCTATAGAAACGGAAACCGTATTAATAAACATTTCGACCTCTGATATGCTCAAATATAATACCCTAAAGTATCTAAGCAGTAGCTGTAGTATTCTAGGGGTCGAACCACAAAGACTCAAGATGTTCACTCAATAAAATCCAGAATATGAATTAAGCTAAGTGAATCAATAAAATCCCAACATCAAATGTTTCAGAACAACAAGACGACTTTGCATTTATTAGAGTCTCACTAAACGGACAAAAATGGGCAGAAGTTACAGAAGAAGAAGAAGAGGAACCAAAATCCTAGATCAAGAAGAAGAAGGTTTATGTCATCTTCGGCGGACCTTTCAGAGGTATATAAAACGACTGGCACATCGTCAGTAGCCACGTCAACGGAAAAAACGTGACCCACAAGTCATACACAGCAATGGAGGAAGCCAAGAAAGCTTTCGAAGAATCAAGTACATTCAAAGAAAAGCTTCTCAACAAGAGTGAAGGCAAGAAGCCAATGTATACTACGGAGATAAAGAGACCAAAACCAATTACTATTGCAGCAATTCCAACCGTAGAACAAAAGGCAGAATGAAGAAGCTAACACCAAAGCTATATCAAAAACTAAAAGATATGATCACAGGATACTCAGAGGTCCACACAGCCATGACGTTCTATCAAGTTGGAACCAGAGAAGGATCACGAGTTGTCCTCCTTCCAGAAGCGAGTGCACTATTAATCCATAATTTCTATGTCTATGGTTTAATAGACACCCTAAACATCAGCAAGATGGAGCAAATTTCAGAATTTCCCATCGGTCTACAACAGGCAATCAAAACCTACTTTACAAGGTTTTCCAAAGAACGAGAAATCTTTATTAGATTTGCAGCAACACTCCCATACGAAGTTAATGGAGAAATCAAGATTAATCCGGTCCAAGTTCTACAGATCGGTATATCAAACAACAATTACCCTGCAAGAATGGAAGGAGTTTTTCTGAAGATGACTGGTATAATTCGATAAGAGCAGCCGTGATGCACAATTATAAAATCCTTAGATATTACGAAAATAAAATCAATTATAGTAACTACTCAAGCTCAGCAGTAGTCATGTACTCCCTAGCAAGAACACCAACAGTAGAAGATGACATGAAAGCCCTAAGAAGGATAAGTTTGTTAATGGCTCAGATCAACGGTCCATTCAAAGAACTTCTAGAAGAAGATAAATACATCATATGCGAGATGTTAAAATACCTCCCAGAACATCATTGCGATAAGTGCGAAGAAACATAAATCATCAAAAAGGGTCTACTGAGGGATCCACACCAAAAGAAGATTAGGACATTATCGGCAATCATGTAAGGCAACGGCAAAAACCATGTGACGTAAGTCACTAAAGTCCAGAATGGTACCTAACTCTACAATGCGTCAATAAAAGTAGTGGTCCCAAAGAGTCATAATGTAAAGAGTGGTCCAAGATAAGATCACGTGTTAGAAAGGAATGGCAGTTATGTAGCCATGCGTCAAATTTTTATGGAGCAACTTCTCCCCTAAGAAAATGTATCTGCCTATATAAGGCACCATCCTCTCATTTGAAAGGATATCAAGTTTTATGAAATAAAATTTCTCTATCTAAAACTAAAAACAGTTTTTAGCTTTAAGTAAGGACAGTATCCCAAAACGGTGATACATCTAACCGAGAGGTAAAGCTTCGACGGTTAGAAGGCGAGAGGTAAAGCTCCGGACGCCCTACATCCTGAACCTATCCAAAAATCAAACAATATGCAGCAAGCAACGACGTCGATAACAAAGAAGCATGAAAAGCAAATGATCAACCTCAACGAACCCAGACCAGGTATTATTAAATAGATTAAAATATTTAAAAACAATAAACAAAGAGATCAAAAAAGTAAGTTACAAAATAGATTCGACTAACGATATTGATGTAAAATTATCAAGTATAACACAAATTATAAATTTATCAGAATTTATAAAATCAGAAATATCCTCTATAAAAGAAGAACAAAGGATAAGAAAACTAATACGAACCTATGGAACACAAAATTAAGATCTTCATATTTGGGAAATCTCATAAAATCAACTTTATAAAATGAGTAACTTACTTGGACGATTCTATAAGAATAATTTCTAGCACAAACAATGAACAAAGATTCTTTGAAGATATATGTATAGATCTAGATCAAAAATTAATATACAAAGAAGATTTCGATATTGAAAAAAACTACAAATTATAAGTTAAAACAATGGTATAAAACATTCGGAAGAAAAAACATAGTAAAATATGGTGTAATGTACGGAGAAGAATCTATACCTATAGAAGATGCATCAGGGCAAGTAATCTTGTCCTTAATTTATTTAGATCAAATGAAATGAATAATATCAACAATCAAAAGCGTATCTGAAAGATCATCCATAAAATACATTCATCTAAATACAGTTTAATTTATAATAAAATAAACATTTATAGAAAACATAAACACACCAATAACACTAAGATTAATTGATAATAGAAGAACATATAAAAATGATAAAATAATCGCAGTAAGAACCGGCAATCTAAAATATGGAAAAATTAAATTTGATTTAACCTTGCAAATAGAATTACCTTTACAAGATAGACATATTAATCAATCAATAATTTTACAATATAAATTTGAAAGAAAAGATTTATTTAAAGAAGAAAGTCATCAATTTAAAATATCATATAGAATAAATTATGCGTTAAGTAATTCATATCATAGTATAAATTATGAAAAAACAGAACAAATGAAAGTAAACGAAATATTTCAACCTATTTTAAAATTCGAAATAAATCATGCACCATCTAGAAATAAGCATAAGATTATTAAAAACGAAGAAGAACCTGAAGAGACTATATCTAAACCTATAGTTTCAAAAACCTCTCAAGAATTAACTATTAAAAGTATACAACAAAGTAGTTTAAATATAGAAAGATCATTATCATAACTTTATATAATTTTTAAAATTATTCAGCCTTGAAAAAAATCTTGAGAAAAAATTTAATAGAAATATTTGGTATCACAACAAGCAACTATTCTAGGAAAAATAATTAAGATAATCTAAAAAAAAAAACATAAACGAAATGAATGACAAAATTGCCAATAAAGCCAAAATGTGTGGTACTTTTGTCCAACACCCAAAAACAGTAGAATCATGTCATTGTCCCATAGTTTATCTTACCATACCTTAACTCATTAATACAATTTGTAATAACTAATGATTAATTAGACAAATTTCAATTTTATTTTTCATGTTAACCATAGGCTGACACGTGTCATCCTTTATTTTTACTATTTCTGTATTTTACCTTTTGATATTTTCATTTCTAAAAAAACGATGTATAAAAACAAAAATTTCTCTTCATTACACATTTAAAATCAATTAATAAAATTTGACAATAACTTAAATCATTAATAAATTTAACTATAACCTATTAATCTTTTATAATAAAGTAATGTTCACTTAACCACAAGCTGACACGTGTCATCCCTTATTTTCACTATTTCTCTATTTTACCTTTTGATATTTTCATTTCTAAAAAAAAGATCAATTAATTCAATTTGACCATAACTTAAATCATTAATACATTTAACTATAACATTTTAATCTTATAGAAGAAAGTAGTGTTCGCTTAACTACAGGCAGACACGTGTTATGCCTTATTTTCCCTATTTCTCTATTTTACCTTTTGATATTTTCATTTCTAAAAAAAAATAGATGTATAAAAACAATAATTTCCCTTAATTACATATTGAAAATCAATTAATACGATTTGACAATAACTTAAATCATTAATACATTTAACTATGACCTTTTAATATATGTCTATTCAATTTTTCATTATTTTACCACTTGATATTCTCATTCATGAAAAAAAAATACAAAGATAATCATTTATTTTACCATACCTTAGCTCATTAATACAATTTGCAATAACTAAAGATTAATTAGACATATTCCAATTTGTTTTTTTAATGTTAACCACATGCTGACACGTTTCATTCTTTATTTTCATTATTTTTCTATTTTACTTTCTGATATTTTCATTTAAAAAAAAAAGATGTATAAAACAATAATTTCTCTTACTTACACATTTAAAATCAATTAATACAATTTGACTATAACTTAAATCATTAATATATTTAACTATATTTTAATATGATATAATAAAGTAGTGTTCGCTTAACCAAAGGCTGAGACATGTCATCCCTTATTTTCAGTATTTCTCTATTTTACCTTTTAATATTTTCATTTCTAAAAAGAAAAAACAATTAATATAATTTGACCATAACTTAAAATCATTAATACATTTAACTCTAATCTTTTATTCTTATATAATAAAGTAGTGTTCGCTTAACCACAGGCTGACACATGTCATCTTTATTTTCACTATTTCTCTATTTTACATTTTGATATATTCATTTCTAAAAAAAAGATGTATAAAAATATAATTTCTATTAATTACACATTTAAAATCAATTAATACGATTGTACAATAACTTAAATCATTAATACATTTAACTATAACCTTTTAATATGTATCTATTCAATTTTTCTTTATTTTACCACTTGATATTCTCATTCATTAAAAAAATACAAAGAAATAAATTCCCTTACCATACCTTAACCCTTTAATACAATTTGCAATAACTAATGATTAATAAATAAAGTAGGTTTAGTTAACCACAGACTTACAAGTGTTATCTTTTATTTTCACTAATACAATTTGCAATAACTAATGATTAATTAGACAAATTTCAATTTGTTTTTTCATGTTGATTTCCTCTTCTATATAAATGATGTAGTTAGTTAGGAGCATAGATCCCCTAAAAATGTATTGATATAATAAAAAATCAAGAAAGAAGAAACTAATCTTATATACAGTAAAACCTCTATAAATTAATAATGTTGGGACCAGAAAAATTTATTATCTTATAGAGGTTTTAATTTATCGATAAATTAATAAATTATTAACTAAAAAAGATAAATTTTTTTATTTCATAATCTTTTAAATTTTATTTTATTTGAATTTTTGTATGTTTTATTGTCAATATTATATATATATATATATATATATAGATATATATTCTATTAATATTTCATTTTTTGTTAGTATTTACTTATTGTTTTTGCCTTCTACGACACTTTTTTTTTGTTTTAATAACCTTTTTTGGTAATTTATTAAGCATTTTTCACGTCATCTTATATTTTTTTACACTACACTTAGCAATGAATCCTCATCTAAAAGATGTTGCAAAATCAACCATGACGGATTAAATACACAAAAAAATTATGTGAATACAATACCAGAAGTTGTGGATGCAATAAAGAAGATTAAAGATGAGCTCCACCGAGATTCTAGTTTTAAGAAGGGCTTCTTGCTAAACTAGATCCTTATTTGAAGTCAATTCCAAAACTAGACCCCTCTTCCTTTTCTTTTCAAAATGCCTTAAAATACCCTTCCGAGCTTCTTTTTCACAAAAATACATAGCGCAGACTTCTCCTGTGAAGTCTGGTAGCTGGGTTTGAAAAAAAATAACCAAAAGATTCTCACGTAATAACAAAAATGCCATCGTCTTCAATAGTTCCCAACCACACTTACCAAACAAAATTGAGCTCTCAATGCTTCAAACAACCGAATTAAGTGATGTTAATGCTTTAAAACTGAGTTAAAAGCTCCATTTTTGGCGATCTCCTCTCTTATTTCAACCATTTAACTCTATAATATCGTTTTCAATAATTACCATCCATATATCTTACGATTTACTAAGATTCGAGCATAATAACGCTTGGGTTGCTTGGGTATTATTGGCGTGATCAGTTCTTGGCCGTTTAAGAAGCTAAACACAAGCTCAAACCGAATCTTGGTAATTTTTGCTTCATTTTCTTCGATTTTCCAGAAGGCAGACTTCATGGGTGAAGTCTCAATAGTCAACTAGGGGTTAGTTTTGCAATTGACTTTTTGGGTCTCAGACTTCACGATTGAACCACGATGAAGTCTGAAGTTCTCCTTTGAAAACAAAAAACGGTGTTTAGATTTCACCGTCGAAGTCTGGTTACAAGGGGTCTAGTTTTGCAATTGACCGTTAAATCTGACTTTGTACAAAGACTTCTTCTGTGAAGTCTGCGAAAAAGGCGGTTAGTTTGCAATTAGACCGGAACGAAGACTTTTTATCGAGACTTCATCTGAGAAGTCTGCGTGAAAAGGGGTTAGTTTTGCATTTGACCAAAATTCCGAAACATTGACTATTGCTAGATTTCTCGTATGAAGTCTACAACCATCGGTAACTCTGGAATTTAAAATAAATTTTTCTGGTCAATTGCAAAAGTAACCCTTTTTCTACATAGACTTCTCAGCGAAGTCTCATGTAAAAGTCAAACTCTTGTAAATTGTAAAACTATACCCTATCTTATGGGTAGACTTCGCCGAAGATATTTCTGAAGGCAAAAAAACTTCATCGAGGAAGTCTAATTACGTAATAGACTTCATAGGCACAGTCTATTACCAAAAAACTTCTCGATGAAGTCTACTAAAAAGTCAAAATTGTGGGTCAATTGAAAAACTAGACCCCAAACTGGATATGACTTCTCTGACGAAGTCTCCTTTGTGTAGCAGACTTCGCCTGTGAAGTCTGCTCAAAAATTCAAAATTTGGTCAATTGCAAAATTAGACCCGTGCTTCAGACTTCACGGGCAAAGTCTGCTTCAGATAGCAAAGCAGACTTCATCGAAGAAGTCTACTAAGAGACTTCGCCTGTGAAGTCTCTAATGATAATTTTAGTAAAAATGCATTTTTACCTATTTGTAATTAGTTTTTTTTTTCTTGTCCTAACATGTGTGTTACGTTTGGCTTTTGATGTTTTAGAAATTTGAACTATTTTAATCGCATAATTCTTTTATATATTTTTTCTTAACTTTTGTGTGTTTAGGTTATAAATTTAGACTTCACGGGCGAAGTCTGCTTCAGATAGCAAAGCCAGACTTCATCGAAGAAGTCTACGAAGGGACTTCGCCTGTGAAGTCTCTAATGATAATTTCAGTAAAAATGCAATTTTAGCCTATTTGTAATTAATTTTTTTTTTTATCCTAACATGTGTGTTACGTATGGCTTTTGTGATGTTTTAAAATTTGAACTATTTTAATCGCATAATATATTTTTATATATTTTTTCTTACTTATTAGGTGTTTAGGTTATAAATTTAGACTTCACAGAAGATTGTTTGCGTAGACTTCGTTCGAGAAGTCTCTTGCACTATCTTTTTGAAAAATAGATTTGTATCATATATATATGCATTTTCGAGATTTTAAATTTTTACATGTGTATTAGTTATTGTTGTGTGTTTATGTATGAATTTCACATCTCAATGTCTTATATTTCTATCTTAAATCGATTTTATGAATTTCTTGATAATTATTTTTCAACAGACTTCACCTTTTGAAGTCTACTGTCAAACAAACTAACAGTTTGCATTTGTGTTGTTTCAAATGTTTTTCAGAAAATGGTTCATGTTACTTGCTGTCTATGGAGATAGGGGGTGATGAGAGACTGTAAGTGGCATTTTGAGGTGGATCATCAAAGGAGGAGAATGTTTTTCTTGGTGAGTATTCTTGTACAATCATCGTGAACTCATTGAGATGGCATACTAGCAGACTAGGAGCTGGAAAGAAACGACTTCGTCGAGTTAACTTACTCATTGTCGAATTCAATGTTGCAACTAACGACACGACGTGATTGTCCTACACCACCTATGCATGTCTTAAATGATAGACAAGTGCGGTCCTTGGTTGAGTTATGTAAAACGCATGCTGTACGTCTTTGCGTCTCGAGTCGTTTCGATATGGCTAATGGCAATGAGGTTGCTGGTGAAAGTGTTGACGAAGACCTTCAAGATGTAGAAGAGTTTGAAGACGAAGATATGGATATTATCTAATGGTGGTAGGTTAACCAACGACGTTGGCGATGATGATGATGATGATGCGGAAGAATCTCATGCTGGTGAGGTTAAAGAAGAATACCTAGAGGATTATATTGTGTATGGGAAAGTTGAGGATGAGGATGGAGTGAAATGATGTGATGATAATACTTGGTTGTGGAGGTGCTTTGGTGAAGCCAAGATCCAATCATACATGTCAAACGGTATCTAAATAACGATTGCGAGTTTCCTACAAAGGAGCGCTTGTCTTCTGTCTGCGGTTGACGCTAATATTGTCGATTACACTATCAAATAGTGTCCATATTCTACACCAAAAGTTGTTTGTACCATCTGTGTGTGTGATAGGATGCAATTGGAGGATTAGATGCGGCTGTGAAAACAAACCAAAAAGGTTTTGGATTACCTTGTACAAAAATTCATACTTGCAATGTGCAGACCAAATTTCTCTGCGCAAACGTCATGCTCCGATATATATTGCTAAACTTTTTATGATGAATGGGGAACAATCGATGGAGTAACGCCGAAGATGATTAGATCTGCCAATGAAGAATAAATATGGTATGCAGAGTAATTTATACCACTTCCTAAGAGCTTTAATATTTGCACAACACTTTGGTGAGGGAATAGCGGGAAGATGGATATGAGCAGCTGCCGTCTTATCTCTATCGCATCGGGCTAGCCAATCCCGGAATTGTCACTGATCTTGTGGTTGATGATCAAAACAAATTCAAATATCTATTTATGGCTCTTGGAGCTCTCTATTACCGGTTTTCCGTTTCTGAGAAGAGTTATGGTTGTGATGGGTGTCATCTACGAGTAAGTATGGTGGAGTTATGCTAGTGGCTTGCGGCCAGGCAAGAATTTCCAAATATTCCCGTTAGCTTTTGCTATTGTAGACTCTGAAAATGATGAATCATGGCAATGGTTTTTCACCAATGTTGAGTGGATGTGTCTCCCGATCAATTTTCTTTGTCATAGTGTCCGACAGGCACGCCTCGATTAAGAATGCCATTGAAACTGTTATGCCATGGGCACAAGAGGGATATGTTATTATCACCTACATAATAACATAGTCACGAAGTACAAGGAAAGCAACTTATGTACTTGGTGAGAGGGGCTGCGTATGCATATACACATTATGATTTTAACAGATACATGAGACGCCTTACATGAGATGAAGCCCGATCTTGCAGCTTACTTAGAGGACGCAGATGTGAAACTATGGGCCCGTGTTCACTTTCCAGCGAAGAACGATACAACATACAAACGAGCAACATTGCTGAATCGATAAACTCTGCACTTAAGCCAGCTCGAGGATTTCCCATACCCTTTCTTTGGAATTCATACGAGGAAAGCTAGGAAGATGGTTTTTTAAAAGGCGAAGAAGACGATATCAGTCTAACAACCAAACATAGCAAGGAGTTGAATATTTGCTAACTATTTGTCAGCATTATGCTGGCCAGGATGACTGTCGAACGCATAGGACGGTTGGCGATTTCACGTGAAGGGAGGACATAGAGTTGTATCGTTGATTTCCAACATCGAACATGTGATGTGGAGTGTATGATGTTGAGAAAATACGTTGCTCGCATGCTATTGTTGCTGCTCCTGAGCTTAAAATGATGTTGCCGCCCTCGTATGCCCGTCATACACCCAGGAATATTTGTATTCGACGTATGCAGGTAACATTTTCTCCAAAATGCGTCCGATATCAAAGAGCCTGAGTTTGCCAAGGTTTTCCCTCCACTCATCCTGTGCGTCCTCCTGGAAGGTAGAAGAAGTCAAGGTGGCAAACGTGGCTTGAAATCGCCAGAAAGACTACGCCAAAACCGCGGAAGGCTCACAAGCAATATAGTGTTGTCAAAATGCTGGCAATCTGGACATACTCGCGCTAACTGTGTAAGTTAAAATCTTTGTTTTGAGGGGCTCTGTTTTTGAGGGACTCTGTTTTTAAGGGACCTGTTTTCTTTTTTTTTGTTACGTAGAGTTTCAAGGTTGAAAAGAAAGTAGAGAGTCTGCTCTTGAAGTTTCCCATAGAAGTCTTGCTCTTGAAGTCTCCCATAGAAGTCTGCTCTTGAAGTCTCCCATAGAAGTCAGTTCAAGACGTATACGAAGTCTCCAGAAGAAGTCTGTATTTGAAGTCTCCCGTAGAAGTCTATAACTAGATGTTTCAGGACGCTATGAAGTCTCCCGTGGAAGTCTGTGGATGAAGTCTTCCATTGATGTCTAAAATTAGGGTTTTGTACGAAGATGAAGTCTACAAACGTTTTTACTTATATAATTATGCTTTTTATACTTTTGATGTCTACAATTTTTTGTATTTTTGCCGGTTCTAATTTATCGAGTATTGCGTCTTTACTTGTATGACCAATTATTTCTGTGGAAGTCTGTGTAGAAGTCTTCCATTGATGTCTAAAATTTAGGGTTTTGTACAAAGATGAAGTCTACAACTTTTTTACTTATATAATTATGCTTTTTATACTTTTGCTGTCTACAACTTTTTGTATTTTGTGGTTCTAATTTATCGAGTATTTGCGGTTTTAATTGTATGACCAGTTATTTTGTATTTTACGAAGATAAAGTCTAAAACTTCTTTACTTATATAAGAGTAAAACATAAAATAAATAAATGGTTCCGAACCATAATTAACATAATAAGGTTTGAAGATATAATTTACATTAACCCCCCCCCCACCCCGCTCCGTTTCATAGAGATCTAGAGGATCATGTGCTCTTTGATCCTCCGGCAAAAGTTCCAGAACATTTCTCGTGCCTTCTCATTGAAACGGTCCCGATCTTTAATGTAGACTTCAGCGACGGAATCTACAAAAATTATCTCCTTCACCCAACTCTGGCTCAGTCAACATCTTCACAAGAGCCTCAAATACTGTGGTTATGTTGTAGTCGGCTCTCAGTGCTCAGGGAGGAAGCATCTTCAAGTAATACTACTCGCGATCCACATTAGGGTGGTAGATCGGGTGTGCTGAAACGAACCTACATTAACCAAACCGTCACGATATTTAAGGAATTTCCAATTACATGAAAATGACATATTCTATTACTAATTATCCCTATGTGTTTTACTAACTATTAAACATGCGTGCGTTCCCTAAGTTCCATTTGTGTAACTGGAATATGATCAAAACTTACGTGTGGGGGTTTAATCGGGTATTCCGCGGATAATGAACAATCACTTGAAAAATCCCCTCCCTTCATAAGCCAAATACCATACCCTCCCAATGGAATATGTCGATCGGCATAGTCCTAAAAGAAATTGGTTAAGAAATTAGAAGATTGCATGAAATTTAATTTGGTGAGCTGTATAGAGATTACCTGCCATGAAGTGAGCAGCAGAATTCTTCAAGAGTTCTTCAACCTCTTTCGATGATTCTTGGTTGTGTACGACATTTTTTTTATAAAAGATAATTTTGGGGATTTGTTTTCCCCTTCAGAAAATAAAGAATCAGATGAAAACTGTGAAATTTTTTAGATCTACTCACTAATATAGTGATTCAAAGAAGTCGGTTGCGTGTTTTGGAGAAGAGTAATAAATGATAAGAAGCGATGTTTCACGAAGGTTCGTTTCGTTTTGCGTGCTTTTTATCGTAATTGAGAAGTCTAAATGAGAAGCCTCCTAAGGAAGTCTCTTACTAGGGTTTTGTACGAAGATGAAGTCTCCAGTAGAAGTGTGCGTTTGAAGTCTCCTAAGGAAGTCTCTTACTAGGGTTTTGTACGAAGATGAAGTCTCCAGTAGAAGCCTGCGATTGAAGTCTCCTACAGAAGTCTCTAACTAGGGTTTTGTACGAAGATGAAAGCTCCAGTAGAAGTCTGAGATTGTAGTCTCCTAGAAAAGATTTTTGTGGTTATATTTCATTTAAGCAGATTTATACAAGATTATACAAAATATACGGTTATGCTAAATTTATACAACATACAAAATATCAAGATTTATACAACATACAAAACCCTAGTTAAATATCCAGATTTATACAACATACAAAATATCTAGATTTATACAACATACAAATATCCAGATCTATACAACATACAAAATATCCGGTTAAATTATACAAAATATACGGTTAAATTCCTCAGCTAGTTTACAAAATATACGATTAAGAGAAGCTCAGTCGTACAAATCCAAACCTTCGTAACCGCGCATCGTAGTCCCCGTTATGCCGAGCTCATCGTATATTTCTGTAGCCAGCTTCTCCCTTATTAACTTGATGTTCTTATCACACAAGCGGGTTGGATCAAATGGTATGCCAAGCGCATGACACTCGATGTACTTCAGGCAATACACTCCATAGTCACCGCTCTGATTGTTTTTAGGAACACTCGTCTGTGGAACCCGCTTTTATGAGTAGGGAACATAAGGGTACTTATCTTTTAGCGCCACAGGAGCAAGAAGGTTCATAAGATAAGCCATTATATCGCAAACATGATGTATTGCAGCTTCAATCTCCTTATCCTTGCTGACCGTTAGATCGCTATCCCAAATAATGATGTGTGTCTTATGAATATCAATCAGTAGAGCAACCCAATGCATAGCTTTGATGTTAAGGGAGGTGTAGATTTCATCCACATCTTCACCCCACATCTTATTAGATCTTTAGAACCCTGGTTGCTCTCCTGTGGCAAGATCATACATCAGGAGGTAGCAATCTGCCTAAACATTTTTCATCACCACTTTTCTGATATTCTTCAAACTTAGACTTCCACATCGTGGTGAAGATGGAATCAACGAAGTAGATTATGTCGCTCCTAAACCATTCTGGATGCTTCGTGAACCGTTGTCTTAGTAGATTGATTCCAGCATCAATGTGCTGCAGTAAGCAAATAATTAGCTATTGTAAAGCAACCTTACAAGTAATGATAAAAAAAAACAAAAGTCTCCATATAAAGTCTGAGGGTGAAGTCTGAGACTTCACCTCAGACTTCACTCTCAGACTTCAATATGAGACTTCACTCTCAGACTTATTACAAGAAGTCTCACAAGGTCCCAAAGCCATATTCTGGGAGACCGCAACACTTGGTACCAGAATGTGGTTGAGTGTTCCTTGGGTTTTTTCTGTTTTAACTCCCTTTAAAATGAAGTTACACACACATTCAAAATCACGTCACATAAACTATGTTTAAAAGGGTGATTAAATAGTGCAACTTACGGGCAAGTCGCCAAGAAGGCAATCAACTTGGCTTTTTTGTCCTTGTCAATAGGACCAAAAGGGTCATAGCCATTACCAGAACGAACAACCAGCCTCTCTAGCAACTTTTTCCGATCATTACACAAGACAAAAACAAAAACAAAATCAAAGGAAAAACATATGTACAGACTCACCAATGGGTTGCCTCCCACCAAGTGCTTGTTTAATGTCCTTAGCTTGACATTGGGATTAGTCAGGCAGCTGGTGGTTCAGCCAGCGGCAGTATGTGGCCATCTGGAATTGTGGCTTGCGCCCAATAGTGTTTCACCTGCTGTCTATTTACAATGAATTCTTTTCCTTCAGTACTCACCAATACTACCGCGCCGTGCGGTGGACTTCTTTGATTGTGAAGGGACCTGACCAACGAGAACGCAATTTCCCAGGAAAGAACTGTAAACGAGAGTTGTACAGAAGTACCTGGTCATTCGGTTCAAAGTGGCGAGAAAGGATCTTCTTGTTGTGATAGGATTTAGTCCTTTCCTTGTACAGTTTTGAGTTCTCATAGCCTAGGTGTTTGATCTCATCCAATTCATTCAGTTGAACCAATCACCTTTGAGCAGCAGACTTGATGTCGAAATTCATTAATTTGGTAGCCCATGCTGCTTTGTGCTCGATCTCAACTGGAAGATGACATGCCTTCCCGTACAGCAAATGGAATGGTGTGGTGCCGAGTGGTGTCTTGAACGCGGTCCAGTAAGCCCAAAGAGCGTCGTCAAGTTTTAGTGTCCAATCTTTCCGTGCTGTGCCAACTGTCTTCTCCAAAGTCTCCTTGATCTGTCTGTTGGAGACTTCGACTTGTTCGCTGGTTTGAGGGTGATAAGGTGTGGCAACGCGGTGATGCACGCCGTACTTTCTTAACAGCTTTTTGAAGATCTTGTTGATAAAGTGAGTGCCACCATCACTTATAACAACTCGAGGTACTCCAAATCGAGGGAAGAGAATTTTCTTGAACAGTTTCAAAACGACGGAGGAGTCGTTGGTAAGACTAGCAATTGCTTCCACCCATTTGGAGACGTAATCGATGGTGACCAATATGTATCTATTCTGTCGTGATGGAGGAAACGGTCCCATAAAATCAATGCCCCAGCAATCGAAAACTTCTACTTCAAGTATGAAGTTCTGTGGCATCTCATGTCGTTTGCTGATCTTCCCTCTTCTCTGACACACATCACAATGTGAGATAAAAGCGTGAGCATCCTTGAACATTGTAGGCCACCAGAAACCAGCTTGCAGGACCTTAGAAACTGTTTTGAATGTGGCGAAGTGTCCAGCGTACTCAGATCCATGGTAGTGATACAGAATTTCCGGCACTTCAGTCTCAGCTATACATCTTCTGTAAACCCCATCAGAACAGTGCTTGTACTGGTATGGTTCATCCCAAAAATAACGTCTGACATCTCGCATAAACTTCTTCTTGGCATACTTCTTGAGATGCTTTGGTTCGTAGTCAGCAGCAAGGTAGTTAGCTATGTCGGCATACCAAGGTTCAGCAGGAGTAGTGACAACCAAAGATTCCTCAGCACTAGAATGATCTGTAGACGAATCAGCATTGGAAGTTAGCTGGTATCGATCGACACCAAAGGAGTGTCGATCGATGCTGACATTTTGAACAGATTGCAACAACTCGTGAGGGCATCGATTGATACCCTTTGAGTTTTGATCGATGTTTGCGTTCTTTAGTGGTATAGTCGAATCAGAGTTGTGTCGAAATCCAGTTTCTATGAAGTAGATTTTCTCCTCAGGCAAGGAATTGTCAATGGGAACGGTATCATTGATTTTCATTCGTGAGAAATGATCTGCAACTCCATTCTCCACTCCTTTCTTATCTTTGATTTTGATGTCGAAACCTTGAGCAGTAGAACCCATCGGCATAAACGAAGTTTCAGATCCTTATTCTGCAATAGGTACTTAAGAGCAGCATGGTCTGTATGAACAATCACCTCACTCCCAATCAGATAAGAAAAAAATTTCTCAAAAGAGAACACAACGGCAAGTAACTCCTTCTCTGTAGTACTGTAGTTTTTTTGAGCTTCATCCATTGTTCTTTTTGCGTAGTATTTGACATGGAGCTTCTTGTTTTTCTTCTTTCCCAAAACTGATCCAACTGCTAATTTGCTCGCATCACACATGATCTCAAAAGGGAGGTTCCAATCTGGTGGCTGAACAATGGGAGCAGAAACCAACGCCTTCTTGATCATTTCGAATGCGATGAGAGACTCTGGTGTAAAATCGAAGGTGACATCCTTACATAGAAGAGCAGTAAGTGGACGAGCTAACTTGGAGAAATCCTGAATGAATCTGCGATAGAACCCGGCGTGACCAAGGAAACTCCGAATGTCCTTCACAGATGTAGGTGGCAGGAGGCTTGTCATGACCTGAATCTTAGCCTTATCAACTTTGATTCCAGCCTTAGAAACCTTGTGTCCCAGAACAATGCCTTCTTGAACCATAAAGTGACACTTCTCCCAGTTCAGAACTAGATGTTTCTCTTCGCAGCGCTGAAGTACCTTGCATAAGTTGTCCCATTGCACTGTGTCATCAAAAGCACAACTTTCTTAAAACAACAAAATATTTGTAATAACTTTAGCTGATCCACATTGTGTCCACAATTGAATAACCTTACATGATAAAAATTCATGAGAATAAGATGTATCAATTAGATTACATGTTGCATATTAACCGGTGATACATTAGAAATTGAAGATTCACCACTCATAGTAATTCTATGTACCCCAAATCTCATTTGTCCTTGCCTTTCTTGAATCTATCTTTCTAGATTCTTGATATGCATACTTTAATATAATTAAGTTCCATAGCTATGCTTAAAGGTAAATGTAATGCTTTTACAATTTAAATGAATCTCTCTTTCTAGATTCTTGATCTCATTTTTCTTTTCAAGTGAGATGCATTTCCGAAAATCCAATTGATTTTCCATTCGTTAAATTTCTAATAAAGTCTTGAATTCTCAAAGATGAAGAAAAAATAAAGTATTGTTGTGAGTGTTGAATCGCTAATCGCTGTTTGGATCTCTGATTTTGTTCTTGCTACCAAACCCTGATCCTTGGACATTGCACCAGCTTACAGAGTTTTGATGTATGCGTTGTTGTTTCGTATTTCTTGACTCTGTTTCCTTATTGCTTAATCGAAAAATCGGAAGAAACGGGTTGATTTCTGATAATCCACTCGGATCTCGCTCGTGTCATGAGTGGTAAAAGAAAAAAGTTGTGTCTTTAGGTTTAATCCTTTTCTCTTTTTAATTGATGTATTTTGTTGGTCGATCTCTCTATCAGGTCGGAGAAGATGATGAAACAAAGAGAAGATGAAGACAAGTTATATATCTTTAGGTTTGTAAATGTTACAAAATATAACTCGTAACAGTTGGTTGTGTGCTTTTCGAATGAAGTTAGAGGTTGTGGGTTTGATTCCCCCCCCCCCCCTTCCAACTTTATTTTGTTCAGTTTAAATACTTAAAACGACGTAGTTTTGATAACTCATATACGGAAATACACAATTTGTCAACCTATATACCCCTGAGGGTTGTATTGCGAGTGACCTTTGAGTTGGCGATATTGACCTGCATTTTTTTTAGGTGAATGGTTAAGTTGCAAAAAATGGCGACTTTGAGGGTTTTTTTTTTTGCATTAATCCCTTCTTTTAAAGTGAGATGCGTTATCAATTTTTCAGGACTGAAACATGAAATTAGGAAGAGCAAAATGATATTGGTTTATAAAATTTAAGAAATATAAGGAGGAAACCTTACTTGGGTTTTCATGTTTTATGGATCATTTGTGAATTGATCCAACAAGCGCTTTAGTGTACTTAAAGTTATCTCACCAGAAAAATATTTACATGTTCAACGAGGAGATCCATTTCATTTAGTCTCATAAAGCCCTACAATAGCCACAACAATCAGATACAATTTTTTAACAAGAAGACCGTGAAAAAATCAGACTCAAGGGTTAACAGATTGGTAAATGGGTGCATGTAAACCTAAGTCATTAAACACCATTTTCCTAGAACCATTTGGTTTTGAAAAGAAGAATACATCAAATTTCGAATAAACAAAATTCAATGTAAAATTATATACGCTAAGAATCCCATAATGCACTTGAGTTAATTCTGCACAAGAAGCAACCAGAGAGTTTTCATCCTTAAACTTGCTGGAAGAGCCAAAAAACGAGAATTGAGTCAATCTGGAAACAAACGTCTTGTGCAGTGAGGTACCAACACGAAACAATTAAAAAAGGAATATAGGAACACAGTGATAATCAAATCTGGTGAGGTGGTGTATAACCTAAGACAATGATGACCCAAATTTAGAGATAACATTAAGTAAACATAGAGGACCTTATCAAATATAGACTGGCCTCTCTCCCTTGGAGAGCAAGCATCAATTTTATATATCTGAAAAAATTCATCATCATCCATCAAATTTATTCAAGGTTATTTCACATGCCCACGATAGAAGCCTAAACCTATTATTGCACAATATCTAAAACAGAGAAAATAAAAGTAATTCGAGAGCTTAAAACCAAACGAATTGTACTAGTAATCAACCAAAGATATAAACCACAAAATAATCTGATATAAAGACACGGAAATAAGAAAAAAAAGGAAATTGAGAATAGATATGAGATAACTAGTCAAAATCAAACCTTGAATTGAAACAACAACCATGATGGAAAACAACATATTGTACTAGTGATGATCAACCAGAGATATAAACAGCAAAATAACAAAAGAATCTGATAGGTTAATGATCGCAAGAGTTTTCTGGCTCTCGTGCACAATTAAACCTATTGTGCCTAATACCTCAATCCTAAAGGTATGTCGTATGTAGCACTTAAGGTATCGAATCCACAGGGAAGGAAAGATAACAACACTAGGAATGCAAGAAACTAATCGAGCTAAATGATTGATGTTTTTGGTTTTTTCGTTGTTATGTCGTAAATGTAAAATGAAACTAAATAAGAAACTAATTGCTTAATACTTAAACAAGTAAATCAGACTTAAGAGAATCAGAAAACATAAACGAAATGCAAGAAACATAAAACGCAAGTGCAAACTGAAATGAAGCTAACAATGCAAGGCAAACTAACAACTTAAGCGGTTGATTTCAAATGCTAAAAGAATGGACGGTTGGAATGGCAAACGATAAAGAATGAATGATGCTTCAATGAATGACAAATTCAACAAATGACTATGTTTCAACTTATGACATGAATCACTTAACTAGATTAGTCCACTCCCGTGGTACTAATCCTTTTGCAAACCGATTTGGTTAGCTAGACTTCCGAATGCAACCAAACGATTAGCAAACAATGAACACTAATTCATATTTGTCATCAAATCTTCCTTAAAACTCAACTCCCGTTGGTTAAGGAATAGAAACGCACACATAGATAGGTCAGATCGGTTCTCAACACCTTCCGGGTGAGAATCGATCATAAATCTAGAAAACTCTCTTTCGAAGCTCATTTCTAGCTTTAAGAACAATCTATATGTGAAGATAAACAATAATCAAACACTAAACATCACAAATCAAGCATCAAACATCCTAAATCTACCAAACCAACCATCCAAAAGAGATCTACTCACACATGCTCAAATCAAGAAAATAAACCATAGAAATGCAAGATATAGAAGACATAATTCAGATTTTATAAATAAAAATGAGAAATCTTCAATACATAAGAGTAGATCTAAGTTTTAAAAGCATAAGAACATGAAAACTTGAGAGAAAAATGAAGAAGAAGACTTCAGGATTGTAGAATGAGTGCCTCCCTCAGTGGTTGAGTGTTTTAAGGCTTTTAAGGTGGTGAGTTCGCAAGTGGAGAAAACAGAGAAGAGGTCCGCAAGCGGTTGTGGCGAGCGGTTTCAAACCACTCACGAGTCATTTTAAGCTTGGTGATCAGTTTTGGCGAGCGGTTTCAAAACCGCTCGTGAGTCCAGATGCATTCCTCAGCCATTTCGCCGCTCGGTTATGGAAATCGATTTCAAACCGCTCGGCTTGACATGTCTTCACTAATTCGGCCATAACTTTTGAACCACGTATCCAAATGCTCTAAAACTACTTCCATTGGAAAGCTAACTCAATTTCCCATCTTTTTCATGAAGCGCGTTGAAACTAAATCGCTGTGAAAAATGTTCATCTGAGTTGATCTTTGAGATACTTGGGGCCAGTTCTGCATTCATCAATGATGATGGGAGTATGCAAACTAGAAGTCACATTTTCAAATGCATGACATATGAATATCCTCAACATCATGAATTTCAAGGGGTGAAACGTATGTACCTTCTATTTGGCTTGGTGGAACCCAATATATTACCTTGTCAAGCGTGTGAGCTTCATGTATCTCATAGTTAGTGAGTTCCCTTCCTTCACATGATGCTCGCAATGATAAGAGGTTCAACCGGATCACAATCGCTATATCACTCCTTGATATGTTAGGATTTTCCTTGTAAAGCTCATCCAACTTCACTTTTTGTTCAGGTGTGAGAACACTTTCATCAAATGGTGGCTCCACATATGGCTCATCCTCTTCTTCTTGTGACCAATCATTATGTTCCATGGCCAACACCTCCCTTTAAGAGAACAAACATAAAACACGGTCAGACATCACAAAATAAAAAAAATATTTAGACTCGGTAGAATCCAAATCCTAATGGCTATGCTATGCCTTCCCCGGCAACGGCGCCAAATTGATTGCCAAGAGTTTTCAGGCTCTCGTGCACAATTAAACCTATTGTGCTCTAATACCTCAATCCTAAAGGTATGTCGTATGTAGCACTTTAGGTATCGAATCCACAGGGAAGGAAAGATAACACACTAAGAATACAGGAAACTAATCAAGCTAAACGATTAATGTTTTTGGGTTTTTATGTTGAAACTGAAAGTAAATAAATAAGAAACTAAATATACGATGATTAACTAAGCGAATAAAATACACGAAAGCTAAACAACTTAAACGAAAGACATCAAAATAACAAGAAACATAAAACACAAACGTAATTTCGAATTAAACAAGCAATACAAAGCAAACTAGCAACTTAAACGGTTGATTTCTAGTGGTAAAAGTATGGACGGTTGGAATGGCAAACGATAAAGAATGAATGATGCTTCAATGAATGACAAATTCAACAAATGATTATGTTTCAACTTATGGCATGAATCACTTAACTAGATTAGTCCACTCCCGTGGTACTAATCCTTTTATAAATCGATTAAGAAGCTAGACTTCCGAATGCTCAAAACCGATTCATAAACAATGAACACAAACTCATATTAGCCATCAAATCCTCCTTAAAACTCAACTCCCGTTGGTTAAGGAATGGATACGCACACATAGATAGGGCGGATTGATTCTCAACACCTTCCGGGTGAGAATCAATCATAAATCTAGAAAACTCTCTTTCGAAGCTCATTTCTAGCTTTAAGAACAATCTATATGTGAAGATAAACAATAATCAAACACCAAACATCACAAATCAAGCATCAACCATCCTAAATCTTCCAAACCAACCATCCAAAACAAGTCTACTCACACATAATCAAATGACAAAAATAAACCGTACAAATGATAGAAAACGAAGACATAATTGAGATTATATAAAAATATTTGACAAATCTTCAATACATAAGAGTAGATCTAAGTTTTAAAAGCTTAAAAATATGAAAACTAGAGAGAAAATGAAAGAGAAGACTCAGGTTCTTCCAGAAAAGTCGTCCTTCCTAGTGGTTACATGCTTTTAGGCTTTTATAGTAGAGGGTTCGCAAGTGGAGAAAACAGAGAAAATAGTCAAAAATCGGTTGTGAAAATCGATCATGGAAATCGACCTTGGGTCGATTTTTGCTCCCAGGTGTATTCCTCAGCCATTTTGCCGAACGGTCACGGAAATCGGTTTCGGACCGATTTTTGACATGTCTTCACTAAATCGGGCATAACTTTTGAACCACGTATCCAAATGCTCTGACATTACTTCCATTGGAAAGCTAACTCAATTTCCCATCTTTTTTATGAAGAGCGTTGAAGCTAAATCGCAGTGGAAAACGTTCATCTGAGTCGATCTTTGAGATACTTGGGGCCAGTTCTGCATCATTGTTTTCTCCTTTTCCATCTAAAAGTGCATCTCCCATTATTACAACCTGAAAACATTCAAAACACACAAAACACACACCAAATACACACAAAAACACAAAAGAACTTCTAAAATGCAAAAATACTTATTTAGACACTAAATGCATCAAAACACAAAGAAAAAGCTAATAAAACACAATAAAATGGATATTTACAACTATGATAAAGTGATAAAATGTATAGTTATCACACCCCCAGACTTGCCTTTTGCTTGTCCTCAAGCAAACAAGAATCGACAAACCGAGAATGGTTCGATGCATTCAATATGATAGCCCAACAGAATGCCACGACATTGCTTAAACGTATCTCAATGTGACTCTAACTTCTCAAGACTTATCACGACTCTAGATCCAAAACAAATACATGCATGCCTTCTCGTCAATCAACTCCCTACATTCAGTTTTTATTCAAGCATGAATTCTTATTTATGGGCAATAGATATACTCCAATTGGCTTGGTGGAAAAAGGTTGTTATGTATAAGCGGCGGTTTATGTATTTGTGGTTACTCTCAAAATCAAACGCAAGTCATTATACAAAAGCAATAGAGAATGAGAAACAATTTATGCATACAAGATGTTCTTCCATTGTTCTACCCATCCTAAAGCTTTTCGTCTAATTTTCAAACTTGACTAGCAATTGTATTTTCCTTTTCGAAACTTTTCTTAACCACAAATTCTTCTAAACTCAACCCACCAATATTATCAATCCACAATCCTTTCAACACCTTAGCTACTAGGAAATACTCTTCTCATCTCTTGTTTTTTTTCTTTCCTTTTATTCTCTTTTGATGCTTTTCGCAAGAGCATTTTTCGTTTTAACTCTCTATTCCCTAGAACTTTTTAGTACAACATGGTTTTTCTACCTCTTTTTCAATCTCATTATTCTTTTCAAACCAATCCCATCAATCCCAACCAATAACCTTCACAAAACCTAACAATTAGAAGAAAGAGCTTGTCGTTTCTATCTCGAAAGATTTTGTACATGAATGCGTATAGAAAAGACCTCACTCAACAATATACACATTGGTTTTAAAGAAAGGTTTAGGGTTTTGGGTGTGGAACCATCTTAAAGAGGAAGATGGCCATTCGAGTTAACAAGTTTGGTACAAAAGGATAAGATCACTCGAATGTTCATGTAAAACCATGGTTAAGATCTAAAGCCCATAAGCAAGATGAATTAAGTTTGATTATGCCTAATAAAGATGGAGTTGATATCAAATTAAGCATACATAATATGTATGGATTTCAAGTTTAAAGATCAAAGTGCGAAGTTTTCAAGTCTTTCGAAATCGTTCAAGCAATGTAAAACCATCATCGAGGGCATCATAATGAAATTATTATATATATATATATATATATATATATATTTTAAAGACATAAAATCACAATGCTATCAAAACACACAACTCAAAATATAAAACAAAAATCAAAACAAAAGCCCCTCCCCCAGACTTGCTTCACACCATCTCGGTGTGAGAACAAATCCAAAAGAAGATGCTGGACAAACTAAAAGAAAGCAAAATTATTAAATAGAAATACCTGGTGGGTTGCCTCCCACAAAGCGCTTGGTTAAGGTCTATAGCTTGACCACTCAACACAATATTAATCATAAGAATCATAAGGTTGAGCCAATGGACCTTTTGTCCTTCTCTTGTTAGCACAAAAAATGATACGTACCAAGTAACACACAATTGTCCATGGTAAGTAGATAAAATTCACATTAAGGAAAATTACTACAAATGTAGCATATGCTTTGAAATATTCCTTAATGGTTGAATGCTCATGAGGTTCAAATGCATTTGGAGGAAAGATAAAGTCAATTTCTTGTTTAAACGAGGTTTTAACAAAATAATCTACTTCATCCCCATTAATCTCATATAACACAATATCTCCATCCATATAATCAACTTCTTGATCTTCAATATCATGTAAAATTTTATCAATATCAATCACAACTCCTAGGTGAGAATCTTCAAGAAGAGGTCTAGATATTTCAAGCATTGAAAACTTACACTCGAGATCATGAACATTCAAAGCATAATGATATTCAATATCAAAACATATTTCATGGTAATCCCTAGCAAGTTTTGCTGCTCTTAAATTATCTAGTCGTTGAGACTCACTTATCAAGTCATAGCATTCATCAATGATGATGGGAGTATGCAAACTAGAAGTCACATTTTCAATGCATGACATATGAATATCCTCAACATCATGAATTTCAAGGGGTGAAACGTATGTACCTTCTATTTGGCTTGGTGGAACCCAATATATTACCTTGTCAAGCGCGTGAGCTTCATGTATCTCATAGTTAGTGAGTTCCCTTCCTTCACATGATGCTCGCAATGATAAGAGGTTCAACCGGATCACAATCGCTATATCACTCCTTGATATGTTAGGATTTTCCTTGTAAAGCTCATCCAACTTCACTTTTTGTTCCGGTGTGAGAACACTTTCATCAAATGGTGGCTCCACATATGGCTCATCCTCTTCTTCTTGTGACCAATCATTATGTTCCATGGCCAACACCTCCCTTTAAGAGAACAAACATAAAACACGGTCAGACATCACAAAATAAAAAAAATATTTAGACTCGGTAGAATCCAAATCCTAATGGCTATGCTATGCCTTCCCCGGCAACGGCGCCAAATTGATTGCCAAGAGTTTTCAGGCTCTCGTGCACAATTAAACCTATTGTGCTCTAATACCTCAATCCTAAAGGTATGTCGTATGTAGCACTTTAGGTATCGAATCCACAGGGAAGGAAAGATAACACACTAAGAATACAGGAAACTAATCAAGCTAAACGATTAATGTTTTTGGGTTTTTATGTTGAAACTGAAAGTAAATAAATAAGAAACTAAATATACGATGATTAACTAAGCGAATAAAATACACGAAAGCTAAACAACTTAAACGAAAGACATCAAAATAACAAGAAACATAAAACACAAACGTAATTTCGAATTAAACAAGCAATACAAAGCAAACTAGCAACTTAAACGGTTGATTTCTAGTGGTAAAAGTATGGACGGTTGGAATGGCAAACGATAAAGAATGAATGATGCTTCAATGAATGACAAATTCAACAAATGACTATGTTTCAACTTATGACATGAATCACTTAACTAGATTAGTCCACTCCCGTGGTACTAATCCTTTTGCAAACCGATTTGGTTAGCTAGACTTCCGAATGCAACCAAACGATTAGCAAATAATGAACACTAATTCATATTTGTCATCAAATCTTCCTTAAAACTCAACTCTCGTTGGTTAAGGAATAGAAACGCACACATAGATAGGATAGATCGGTTCTCAACACCTTCCGGGTGAGAATCAATCAAAAATCTAGAAAACTCTCTTTTGAAGCTCATTTCTAGTCTTAAGAACAATCTATATGTGAAGATAAACAATAATCAAACGCCAAACATCACAAATCAAACATCAAACATCCTAAATCTACCAAACCAACCATCCAAAAGAGATATACTCACACATGTTCAAATGACAAAAATAAACCATAGAAAAGCAAGATATTGAAGACATAATCAAGAATATATAAAAAGATTTATTAAAACTTCAATACATAAGAGTAGATCTAAGACTTAAACTCATAAAAACAAGAAGAACAAAGAGTTAAGAGAAAGAGAGAGTTGGAATTATTGCAAAAGATGATCTCCTCTATATTTTACAACAAAAATGGCTTTTATAGTGGGGAGTTCGCAAGTGGGAAAAAAAACAGAGGAAAAGAGCCGTGAGCGGTTTTGGGAGCGGTTTCAAACCGATTTTGGCTCTTGAGCGGTCTTAAAATGTGGTTTCAAACCGCTCATGAGCCCAGGTGCGTTCCTCAGCCTAATAAGCGATCGGTTTTATAATTCGGTTTCAAACCGATCGGCTTGACAGGTCTTCCCTAAATCGGCCATATCTTTTGAACCACAACTCCAAATGCTCTGAAACCACCTCCATTGGAAATATAACTCAATTTCCTATGACTTTCAGGAAGAACGCATAAGCTAAATCCAAAGGAAAGGCATTCGTCTGACTCGATCTTTCAAGCATGTTGGATTGACTCTGTATTTGACATTTCCTAACTTTGCTCCAAAATTTGCATCCTCCATTTTCCTTATATTTCTATGCATATCCTTTGATCCAATTCACTCCTAAACACCTGAATAAACACAAAAAGAACAAAAAGAAGACACAAAATAACCTAGGACATCTAAAATGCAATGAGACTCAATTGGACCCTAAATCCATGAAAACATCTAAAAAACTATACAAAGTTAGATTGAAACATATGAAAACAAAGTCTTAAAACATGTAAAATATGGTGTTATCAGTTAAGGATCCCTATAGTGAGGAAGAAGCTGAGGACTAAAGGTAGAAGAGCTTGAGCATTGGGGAAGTTTCTTAGAAAGAAAGAAGAAATCAACCAAGTGTGGCAAAGACTCAAACTCAAGGGAAGGTTTGCTTTTGTTAAGAACAAAGTTGTGTCGTTTATTATGCTTATGATGTGTCGTTTAGACTTATGTAGTTTGGGAACTATGTATTTAATGGAATTACCCGATTAGGGTTCCTTAGCATATGAAGAATCAACATTAACATCTGAATCACTCTTATCTTATCCCTCTTATCTCTCATTTCTTCATTTCTATCCCTTCTAATCTCTTTCTCTTATTGACATCTCACTCTCTTATTCTTATTTTCCCTTCTCTCTATCCTTCTTGTAAATCATATTTATTAAGTGGTGCTTTCATTGAGAGACACAATGGCCCCTGTAACTTCAACCGCCACCGAAAAAAGAAGAATCATGAGCAGCTTCACCGGAATGCAAGGATCCCTCCGAAGAGACGTCGCCGCTGGACGGAGCTCTCGAGCCACATGTCGAACAGATCGAGAAGATGATGAAGTATCTGGCCGAAGCTGTGCAACAAATCCTCCGGAATCAGATTTACGGCCCACAACGCGAGGGAAGGAAAGGTCTGTCCGGAGTTCAGTTTCAGGCGTCGTCTTCGCCGCAAACCATGATGGGACGAAGTCACCGAGAAGGTATCCTGCCCTCTCTGGATTCCGAGGCACATGTGAGGCCGACAGAAACGAGGTACACACCACCGTCACATCCGAGATACACGCCGCTGCAGTATGAACCACTCGCTCCCGTTCCTCATTTTAACCCATATGCTTACAACAAGATGATTGAGTTGCCTATGTATGAATGTAAAACCCAGAGGACTAGTTCTTTAGAGTAGAGAAATATTTTGTGATGAATAGAAATGATGAATAGAACACCGGAGGAAGAGAAGTTGGATCGCTATCTAGCGTGTCTAACAGGAACAGCGGTCACGTGGTGGCGCATATCACAGGAATGGGAGAAAATCAGTAGCTGGAAGGATTTTAAAGACAAGTTCAAACTAGGATTTTGTCCAAGTAGAGGCAGTTCATTCGTTGATCATTTACTGAACATAACTTAGAAAGGCTGTGTCGATGAGTATCAAGATCGGTTCAAGGAGTTGTAGGTAGATCTGCCACAAGTTTCAGATGATGTACTAGAATCAGCTTTCTTGAAAGGGTTGAAGAAAAACCTCAGAGACCAAGTTGTAAGGTGTCGTTCAACCAATATGCTCGACCTAGTGTAAATTGCTCGCTTAATCGAATCCCTTGAGAGTGACCAAACCAGTTACCAGGTTAGATCCTTCTCAAAGTCTCCACAGCATCACTCAACAGCTCCTAATATTGTTGGGACTAAGAGTAACAATTTCGGAGAAGAAAAGAAGCCGTATGATACTAACAAGGATCAGAGGAGGCCAGCAGGTGGTTGTGACACCAGAAACCCTAACCCGTGTAGACATTTGATATTCATAGGATTTACATTGTTTTTAGGTTGTTTTCTCTAGCTTTAGTTTAACTTCTTAGTTAATTGTTGACATTTTTGCATTAGTTTTGGTATTCTTTGTTCATGATCATGCATTTTAAGACTTTAGATTTGTTTCCATGCATTTGGCTTCTTTTGTTAGGATTCTTAGAGTTGCCGGTGAACTCAAGAACGGAGAAGAAACCAAGTTGGGAAAACATAGAAGATGCATCGGGCATTTGCATGGAGTAACTGCTAGTCGTTGCATCTTTTAGTGGAGATTTCCAGAAGATGCATCGGGCATCTGCATGGAGTAACAGCTGGCCGATGCAGCCTTCAAACAATTCATATTTTCCAGGTCAAAACACGGTTTGTTCCCGGTTGACCCGGTTCGCCCCTCTTACTATTTTTACTATTTTTACCAAATGTGTAGACATTTATGCTTTACTTTGAACCTCTTTCCATTTAGATCTTGTTTGAATCCTAAGTTTTTATGCAACTTAATCAACATGGATCTTTGTGTTTTCATGATGTCTAGTGAGTAGTCTTTTTAGGGCCTTTGGGTTTACTAGATTTGGGTGATTAGGAGTTGATTCAAGATTTTAAGCGCTTCATATCCATAGATCCTTACTCTCTAGGTGGTTTTAAAGCTAGCTAGATTAGTTTTGATCAAGTTAAGACTAGATGTTAGGAATTTTCATGCCCGGAAGGTGTTCGATGAAATTCCCAAGAGAACTTAGAGAAGGCTTAGTGTACCTAGCCTATGGAAATAGATGATTAGGATGCTAATTGGTTAGTTAGGCTTGGAACTAATGGATATTAGTTTTGTGATTACGAGTGTGAATCTTTGTTAATTACTTGATTAATTTAGGATTAGGACCATCGAAATGGCCTAGTTTACATTAGTGACCTAGGACTAAAGGATTAGCATTGTTAGATTAGTATAACATCTTGGATTGATTAGTAATCACCCGTATAGAATCTAAACCCAAAGACTTGCCATTTTTATTATTGCTTAAGAATCGTTAGTTCTTGTTTAATATGTTCCCGATTCTTTTGAGTTCAGGTTTGATTAGTCTTTAGTATTGCTTATATATTGCTTTCATTAGTCTCATTTCTTAGTTTTCTTTTGGTCCTTGCTTAGTTATACTTGGGTTTCCTTTGCTTCTTGTTTTCTTTGTTTGAATTTGAGTAGTTTGTTAGTGAATCAAAATCCCAAACCAAATTTAGCTTAGATTAAGTGAATTCGTGTATTCCTAATGAGTTAATGGTTTGTTCCTTGTGGATTCTACCTTAAAGTGCTATAAGGATATTCCATTTGATCATGGTATAATGCAAATTAGGTTTAATTAATTGATATGCTAATCAATTTGGCGCCGTTGCCGGGGAACAAAGACAATTAGCCATTAGGATTTCGTTTTTGTTTGAAACTAAGCATCAATTTTTTCCGCATATGTTTAGATTCATACATCTAGTTGAGATGATGAATTTTTTCTGTTTTTTTTTATTACTAATTTGTCTTCCTTGATTCTCTTATGCTTTCAAAAGTATCCAAACCAAAAGAAGAGAAATGGGGAGATTAGATCATTTAAGGTGTTGGACATAGACAATCAAAGAAACACTCTTCACGCTTCACAACCTCATGAATTGAGATCAAAACCGACTCATGCTCAAGAGAAGACACCCACAATAGAAAGCTTTGATGCTCCTCATCATTATGAGTCAAGATATGGAATTCGACCTCCTCCAATAAAAGCCAATGCTTAAGAAAATCAAGGCATGTTTGATTAGACTGATTCAAGGCTCTATGTTTTTGGGGCTATCAATGGAGAATCCCTATGATCACTTGGATTCCTTTGAGAGATTGTGTAGCACGTTTAGGATTGGAGGTGTGCCCGAAGATAGTATCAAGCTCATTTTGTTTCCATTTTCTATACCATCTCACTTGGTCAATTCTTGGGATGAATGTAAGAAGATCTTCCTTCTCAAGTTCTACTCCAAGCAAAAAACAGCCTAAGTAGTAAATGACAAAGTGAGTTTTAAGCAAGGAATTCATGAAAGCTTCCATGAAGCATTGGGAAGACTTAAGGGATATACTCGAGATTGTCTACATCATGGATTCAACAAGCAAGCCATCCTTAGTATCTTATATATGGACGCTAATAATGATCTCAAATTGAATTTTGATGCGGCTAGTAAAGGACGGTTTGCAAATCTCACCGTGGAACAAGGAGAGCTACTTGTTGAAAATTTTTTCGAAAGTGATCGAAGCTACAATGAGAGATGTGATGAAGCACCTCAAGATGACGCAAAGGATAAGGTAGAGACGGTCATAATGATGCAACAAAGAAGATCTAGTGTGGTTGATGTACAAGAACAAGAGAGCGTATGTCGAGTTCTTCAAGATCAAGGATATTGTGTCCAACAAGGTTCCCATGGAGATCCTCAAAAATCTACCCAAGATGAGAAAAAAAGAAAATTTTTAACTCAGGCCGTAGAGGGTCAACAAATGGATGAAATTGAGCTTGACAAGAAGTTAGGAGAAATTGCTAGGAAGATTGATAACACATGTGTTGAGTTGAACTTCAAGGTTGAGAATTAAGCCTCACACATGGAAACCAAATCCATTCACCTCTCTTGGCCATACGAGAAATCAAATGATTTGTGTTGCATGATGCCATAAATGGTTGATCTTGAGATAGTTGAGAATGAAGAGAACAAGGGGTCCAATGAGGATGATCTTGGTAAGAAGAGAAGTTTGAAAACTCCCATGGAGTGTGAGAACAATATCAATGACATTGTAAATGGTATCAAGAAAGTGATAGTTTCACGCCAAGAGCTTCTAAGAAGAAAGACCTAGAAGAAGATAATGCTTTGGGTTATGGTAATGAAGAACCTTTAGCGCTTGATGGTGTTTGTTTGGATTTCTCTTCTCCACCACTATAGATAATGAGATTGAGCAAAGCATGGGGGAACCTATTAAGGTAAAGAAGGGTAAAATCAAGGAAAAGAAGAAAAAGAAAAGCAAAAAGAAACAAATTACCCTCCCTCCCACCCAAGTTGAAATCACCTCTACAAAGACGCTAAGTTTGGGCGAAGCCACATCTCTTCCACTCAAACTCTACACCACTCATGCTTCACCATCCTCCCCAACACAATGGAGTCCTTCCATTCCACCATCTCCTAACCTCCCTAAGGATCAAGCCTAGGGCCAATTTATGGTCCTATCTTTCCCTTGTACATACCATTTAGTGTTTTCTCTTGTTTAGTTTTACGTTTTGATTAGTCTTTCCCTTGGGTTTATTTTCACACCAGGACGGTGTGAAGTAAGTTCGGGAGAGTGACGTGCTTCTAACGTTGTGTTTTGTTTTGATTTTTCATGTTCGAGTCTTGCATTGTGAATAGCTAAGTTTTGAGAAAAACCAAAAAAACAAAACAATTTGAAAATTTTTTTTTGAAAAAACCAAAAGAAAAATTCATGTAGTTTCGCATTGCATCCTTGTCTTTAGGATTGAGTATAGTAGCACATAGATTGCATTTTCATATGCATAGGGGATAATGATGATATTGCCTTGTCGAAATTTTAACTTAGGATTGAGATCTATGCCCTTGATCATAGTTATTTGTTGTTTTTAACTTCTTTGAAAAATTGGAAACTTCATGTGTAGTTTGTATACACTTCAAAATCACCTACCTTTGTGAAACTTGCATGATCCTCAAAGCGTCTTTATGGACCTAATTTGAATATAATCTTCTCACTTATGGAGTGTAAATACGTTCCCATGGTGCATCATTCAGGTTTTCTTATTCATTTCACCACGATTATGCTAACCCAAATGGCCATTCTATCATTTTGAATAGTTCCCTTACCCTTAACCTTTGCCATTTGTTTCATACCATATATTGATTGTTGAGCAAGACCCTTTTTTGTGCTATAATTTGCAAAATCTTGAGAGTATTGGGAACGACAAAGGAATGCCTCTCGTTTTAGCTAGCTCTTGGAACATTTGGAGGCTAGCGATTAGGTTGGGAATGAAAGATATAGGTGGTTAGATTGGATATTGGGGTTTAGAGAGATTGAGAAGGAAGTGAAAAGAAAGGTCGGATCATTAGCCTAAAAAGAAAAGGTCCCTAGTGAATGAAAAATTATAGGAAAAATGCTCCAAGTTTCAAGATGTAAAAAGTTGTGTTAGCTTCCCTTAAAAATCTAAAAGGGAAACAAAAAAAAAAGAAGAAGAAAAGAAAAGATTTGGGAACAAAGGAAAACAAGAAAGAGAGATAGAAAAGAGCTAAGTGATTAAGTAAAGATTCTTCCTTAGGAGGTTACCAAAAGATAAAAAAGTCTTTGATCATTTGAGTTGAGGTTTGGGGTTGAAAAGTGTCTTGAAAAGATTGTGTCAAAAGGGGTAGAAATTACATTTTGTATCATAAGACGGGTAGAACAACAAGAGGTACGACTTTGTAGGCATAAATTGTTCTCGTTCTTAGATAGATTTTGCATTTGTCTAGCATTTTTTTTCTTGAGAGTAAAACCACCAAATAAAATATCCTTAGAAACCACGTCAAATGGCCCTCACCCAAAACCAATTGAGAACGATTTGAATTCCCTTTGCGAGACCACACTTGATACTTTAATGAATGTGAAAGAGATGTTTTGGTTTGATTGCTTGGATTCTATTTGGTTTCGGAGTTTAGAGTAAAAGTTTGAATTGTATTAGTCATGGCAAAGTAAGAAAGAGTAGATGCTTGTTTCTAGCACCGTTTAACCATATTTAAGGCTATTGTTTTTAATTCTTTGTTTGAGTTTTGTGGTTTTGAATCCCCGCCTTCAACCTCTCTTCTTGAATTATCTCTTTTTAGTTTGCTTGCGGACAAGCAAAGGATAAGTTCGGGAGAGTTGATATTCACAGGATTTACATTATTTTAGGTTGTTTTCTCTCGCTTTAGTTTCACTTCTTAGTTAGTTTTGACATTTTTGCATTAGTTTTGGTATTCTTTGTCCATGATCATGCAATTTAAGACATTAGATTTGTTTCCATGCGTTTGCATTCCATTTGGCTTATTTTGTTAGGATTCTTGGAGTTGTCGGTGAGCTCGAGAACGGAGAAGAAACCAAGTTGGGAAAACAGAAGATGCATCAGACATTTGCATGAAGTAACTGCTGGTCGTTGCATCTGTTAGTGGAGATTTCCAGAAGATGCATCGGGCATCTGCATGGAGTAAATGTTGGCCAATGCAGCCTTCAAACAATTCACATTTTCCGAGTCAAACTCGGTTTGTTCCCGGTTGACCCGGTTCGCCCCTTTTACTATTTATACTGTTTTTACCAAATTTGTAGACATATATTCTTTACTTTGAACCATTTTTCCCCATTTATATCTTGTTTGAATCCTAAGTTTTTATGCAACTTAATCTAGTTTTCTTTATATTTTTTGTTTACTATCTTCTATCATTATGATTAGGCAAATAATCAACATGAATCTTTGTGTTTTCATGATGTCTAGTGAGTAGTCTCTTTAGGGCCTCTGGGTTTACTAGATTTGGGTGATTAGGAGTTGATTCAAGATGTTAAGCGCTTAATATCCATAGATCCTTACTCTCTAGATTAGCTTTAAAGCTAAGTGGTTTTAAAGCTAGATTAGCTTTGATCAAATTAATACTAGATGTTAGGAATTTTCATGCCCGGATGGTGTTCGATGAAATTCCCGAGAGAACTTAGAGAGGGCTTAGTGTACCTAGCCTATGGAAATAGATGATTAGGGTGCTAAGTGGTTAGTTAGGCTTGGAACTAATGCATATTAGTCTTGTGATTACGGGTGGGAGTCTTTGTTAATTACTTGATTAATTTAGGATTAGGACCATGGAAGTGGCCTAGTTTACATTAGTGACCTAAGACTAAAGGATTAGCATTGTTAGATTAGTATAACATCTTGGATTGATTAGTAATCACCCGTACCGAATCTAAACCAGACTCGCCATTTTTATTATTGCTTAAGAATCATTTAGTTCTTGTTTAATATGTTCTTGCTTCTTTTGAGTTCGAGTATTAGTCTTTAGTATTGCTTATCTATTGCTTTCATTAGTCTCATTTCTTAGTTTTTTTTTGGTCCTTTCTTAGTTATAGTTTGGTTTCATTTGCTTCTTGTTTTCTTTGTTTGAATTTGAGTAGTTTGTTAGTGAATCAAAACCCCAAACCGAATTTAGCTTAGATTAAGTTAATTCGTGTATTCCTAATGAGTTAATGGTTTGTTCCTTGTGGATTCGATCCTAAAGTGCTAAAGTGGTATAATGCACATTAGGTTTAATTAATTGATGTATTTATCAACATTGCGGGGACGTGTGGTTTTATTGTCACAGTTGCAAGCAACCACGGTTGAAATGCTTAAAGCTAGGTGAAGGAAAGGAACTAGAAAAGACATTGGATGGAGAGCAATAGGAACAAGCTGATGAAAGGGACCAAGGAGAGAAGCAAGAGTTGGTGACTCTGACTCTGGGTTCTATGGCTGAAATGACTACTGAGAGGTCAATGAAAATGATGGGACACATTGGTGGTAAGAAGTGGTGGTGTTGATTGATTCAAGAGAAACAAGCAACCTTTTTTCTAAAAGCTGGTGAAGGAAATGAAATGGGATGTTACTGATACTCGTGGTTTTAGGGTGAGAGTAGGTGGAGGCTGAGTCATCAAAGGACAAGGGAGATGCCAAGATGTTTTGTTGGAGATTCAGGGTATAGAAATCTTAGAGGATTTTCTCTTATTTGAGTTAGGATCAGTTGATGTGGTTCTTGGTTTCTCTTGGCTGGCTACATTAGGTGACACACGAATTAACTGGGGGTGCCTAACTCTCAGCAGAAGATTGGTATATACTGGGTGACTTTGGTAGGTGATCCTGCACTGGGCAAGGAACAGATTTCATTACACTCTCTGTAAAAGGTAATGAAACACACTGAAGTAGCCTTAAACACATTCAAAAGGCTGTCTAAAGGAGTGCACTGGAAGGGCATGAGAATAAACGTGGTGAGAAGGGCTGAGCAAGGAAGTGGAGCTGAAGTGTTAGTCAATTGGTCAGGCCTACTTTCTTCAGATTCAACCTGGGAATCACTCTCCACCTTGGTAAATCAGTTCCCAAACTTTAACATTGAGGGCAAGGTTAGTTTACTTCGGGGGAGTATTGATAGGTTAAAGATCCCTATAGCGAGGAAGAAGTTGGGGAATAAATGTAGAAGGGCTTGAGCATTGGGGAAGTTTCTGAGAAAGAAATAAGAAATCAACCAAGTGTGGCAAAGACTCAAGCTCAAAGGGAAGGTTTGCGTTTGTTAAGAACAATTTTGTGTCGTTTATTATACTTATGTTGTGTCGCTTAGTCTTATGTATTTCGGGAACTATGTATATAAAGGAATTATCCGATTAGGGTTCATTACCTTATGAAAAATCAACAGTAACATCTGAATCTCTCTTATCTTATCCCTCTTATTCTCTTATCTCTCATTTCTTCATTTTTTATCCCTTCAAATCTCTTTCTCTTCTCGACATCTCACTCTCTTATTCTTCTTTTCCCTCCTCTCTATCCTTCATTCGTAAATCATACTTATCAGAATCACAAAGACCCTAAGGTTTAGGTTCAGATTTTGAAGATTTAAGTAACTTACAAACATGTCAGCAGGCTTCAAATCTTTCATCACCTTAAGCGTTTCGAGTTCCACCTCCTCTGTCATCTTCTAGAGAGGAGCACAACACAACAATCTGAAAGGGTCTTCTTTTTGAATTCAACAAACGAAATCAGACCGTTGTGTCTTCGATTTCTCTCTAAGTCGGTGGTGATTTCTGGGTTTTAGAGACCAAACGGTCAAAAAGATCGTAATTGAAAGATGAAAGATCCTTTTTTAGTTTTAATTAAGGTTTGACATCCACGATTTTTTTTTTGTGTCAAAATATGATTTTATTTAACTTATAAATAACTTGTCCAGATACATTGTTGAGCAAAAAGCCGAGGTGGCGGATTAATTACATCTGAATAGAAAATAGAAGAAGTGCAATCATATCTAGCTAGTCTATGAGCGCACTCATTACAACTTTATCTAACATATTTGAACCTAATATTACAAAATTTCTTCGCCCAAACAGCAATATCCAAACACAAATTTGAAATTGAAAATTAGGATATGAACCATTAATCGAGTTTATAAGATTCTCGCTATCTCCTTCAAAATTACTTAAGTGTATCCTTTTATCCAGACTTGTTGCATAGCCTCCCTGCCTCCAAAAGAGATTGCGCCGAAGACAATTTTATTGATCCCCAACATGTAGGCAAACTCTGAAAATCCCTAACAATCCACCCACTAGTCACATGATATGTAGAAGCATTGAAGCCATCATCAAAATTACATTTCACCATTGGGGCTATGGGAGGCTCCCAACGCTGTCCCAGGTTAATAAGCTTTCTTGTCCCCATCGTAGTTGGGGCTGGTAGATCACACGCACGAATCCAATCTGATACTTCCGCTTGAGCTTGTTGTATTATCTTTGACGAACTCTCGATAATGTTGTGAAAATAAGCTTGTTTTTTATTTGCACATTCTCTATAGTAGCCAAAATGGCATTAAATATTGTTCTTTCGATAGACCACGACGATTTTGTAAGTCAAGGATGTTGTTAATCGTGTCTTCCATTACAGCAAATGGTTGGTATAAAACCATTAAAAGAGTATTAGATAGACGCCAAACCAGTAAAGCATAAGGACATTAAAAAATGTGGTTTATTGTCTCATCAGAAGACTTACAATGCTTACATATTGGATCAGGCTGCATATCGCGCATATTTAAGCGAGTAGTTGTACCTAACTCGAGGTATAATATTCCATAAAAAAAATGTTTTATCTTAGGTAAAATGGATAGTTTCCATATTCGAGCTTTAAGATCTAAAGATCCACATGGAGCAACTGGACATTAATCTGGTAAGAAGAATCATGGGTAATAAACCAATATCTAGTTTTAACCGTATATTCACCCGTTTTATCATAGCTCCAAATTCATTTATCCGATTGTATTTTTTGTGGGAGGTAAACTTCATGGAGAGGTTGACGATCTTAAGGGATAATGTAAGTCGGGATCTTCTCTTTTTCCATTATCTATAGTTTCCGTTTGACAATATAAGATCTTGTAAAGTAAATGTTGATGTTGATGTTGATGAAAAGGTAGTAACTGGTCTAGGCGGGTGAGTGTTCAGAAAATTATCAACTCCCACTTTAATTGATTTACCATCACCGATTAAAAACCGAGATCCCTTTTTTATAACATCCAAACCCGCAAGAAGAGATGACCATCCAAAAGATTGGGAACGACGTTTTGCTTCTAAGATTGAAACATCATCAAAATAGCTTGCTTTGCAAGCAATGCATCATTAAATTTAGCTAGATTTTGGAAACCCAAACCACCCTCACACTTTGAATATTGTAATTTCCTCCAAGCTATCCAAGGTATACCTCATTTATTTGTACTTTTGGCCCACCAAAACTTCATGAGAAGTGTTTCAATTTCCGAAATAACTCCTTGAGGTAATTTAAAACATGACATAGCAAAAAACCGGCATGGCTAAGGCTACTGATTTTAATAAGATTTCCTTTCCAGCTGGAGATAAAAATTTGCACTCCAAGCCGACGTTCTCTTTTTTACTTTATCATTTATAAAATCAAATAATTCTTGTTTTTCCGACCAAAAAAATCTGGAAAGCCAAGGTATTTACCTCCATCTCCTTGCTTTCGAATATCCTAAATATTTTTTTAATCTATTGTGTGTATCCGAAAACGCGACTACCAAAGGTAATCATCGATTTCGAAGTATTGATCTTTTGGCCAGAATAATATTCATAGACATCAAAAGTTTCTTTAAGAGCATGAAAATTGCGAGAGTTAGCTTGACAAAAAAATAAGGCATCATCAGCAAACTGTAAATGTGATATACCGGGCACTCCATTACCAAGTCTTACACCACGATTTTCCTGGAAGTTACTTTTGATTTTATAATATGACTAAGGACATCCGCACGAAATATAAAGAGATAAGGAGAAAGTGGGTCCCTTTGGCGGATTCCTCGTTGTGGTGTAACATAACCAAAAGGAGAGCCATTTATCAATATTGAATAACGTACCGATTTTATAGACGCCATTATCCAACTAATCCATTTATAAGAAAAGCCAAACAAACGCATTGTCGTCGCTAAGAAATTCTACTCTACTCGATCATATGCCTTACTAACATCGGTTTTAACCGCCATAAAGTTTTGGGAGACTCGTTTATGGTCATTTAAGGAATGCATAACCTCAAGGGCCATCACAATATTATCCGTATAAATAAGTCTCCCAGAAATAAAAGCGGCTTGAGTGTCACTCGATCGAATCAAGATGGCATTTGAGTATCATTACTAAGCAATTGGAAATTATTTTATAAAGAACTTTACATAGAGCTATTGGGCAAAAATCGGAGAGGATTACCAGGTTATCAATTTTCGGTATAATACATATATTTGTATGATTAATTGTTGTCTTCATGGTTGACGTTGAGAAAAAATGTTGAACCTCCTTAACGATGTCTTTACCAACAATGTCCTAGCATTCCTTGTAGAAACGAGCCGTTAGACCATCGGGACCCAGCGCTTTATCATCACCTATCAAACAAACTACTCTATGTATTTCAGCTTCACTAAATTCCCAAGTTAAATTATCATTCACTTCTCTGGTTACTGAAGGTCTAAATCAGCAACGTATGACCGTTTTGAAGAGTGTCAATTAAATCAAACCATTCTTCAATCTAACCAAACCAATCTTCAAACGTATGGGCTTTCGAATATTTTTGAACTATACCAAACCAAATTCAGAACATTGATACTTTAATTATATTTTTACATCATCCCTATTTTGATTGAAATAACACATCAAGCATTACGAGATTATTTTGATTTTTTTCTTTCAATAATTCAACCGCTATAACATTAGAACGTTAATCAGTGATTCTATGATTTTGAAAGGAAAATGCAATTTTGTGATTTTTGGTTTTCGTTGAAAAACGGTACTTTGTAATTTTTCCACCAAAATCTTTGACTTCACGATTTCGTTCGCAATTTTTTTGAAACAATGTTTTGCAATTTTCTTATAAAAATATATTACAGTTTGGTGGAAAACACAATTTGGCAAAAAGATTTTATTTTGATGGAAAAATATTTTACTGTTTTTGTTGAAAAATGTAATTCAGCGATTTCGTAATTATGACGATTCATGATCCAATTGAAAAAAAAAAGTGTACAAGAAAAGAAACCATCTTCGCCCTGACAATTTTTCCAGTTTAGCATACGAGAGTCAGGTGATGATCACTAAAATAGTAATGTGGAATAACTATAATGTTTACAGAGATTTGTAGGATTTGTCATTCCACTTCTATGGTTCTCTTCTCAATGTTCCCTAACAATTCCGACGAGTTTTCTCAACTCCGATGTTCCCTAACAATTCTGACGAATTTTTCTCACCTCCAATGTTCCCTAATAGTACCGAGGAGTTCAATTTTGACGAGTGGTCAAACGAGCCGGTTGTTATGCTCCGGAAATATTTCACGGTGGTGATCATCAAGAGAACCAAGATTAACATGTTCGAGATGAACATTAATTTCCGTTTGTCAATATTTTTTAGTTATTGCTTTTATAATTATTTCTTATGAAATCGTTAGGTCAGATCAACCTTAAAACTGACTCACAGTAATTTTCTTCCATAGTCGTTGGATTTATTTCACAGTCTCTATATCCAACCCATTTTCCGTTTTAAGTTTTGGAAAATTCTCATAAATACCACTAAATAGATTTGTTTTCCAAAAATGTTAGTTTTATTTTCCAAAAATACCATAAATTAAAACCTAATTTAAACCCCCAAAAATAAACCCTAATGCCTCAAAAATAAACTCTAAACCCAAAATATTAAACTCTAAATCCCAAATATTAAACTCAAACCAAAATATTTAAAGGGAAAATCTCATAAAAAACCTCCAAGTTGCGAATGATTCCCAACTTAAACCTTCAACTTTTTTTGTTCCCAGTGAAAACCTTGAATTATTGAATTTTCCCAGAAAAAACCTTCAACTCTTAATACTTGTGCCCGAGGTTAAGTTGACTAACGGTCAACGATGAATAGTAACATTGACCATTAGTCAACCCTTATTTTTTTTTTAACAATTTATCTTTTGATTGATTAGTGTAAGTAGGGTACAAATATTTAACTAGCCATGACAGTGGTAATACATAGGTCGTAAACAAATTTTGAGTGAAAGGGGTTATGCGGGTGCGGGTTGTGGAGAAGGCATTGTGGGTGCCCAAGTCAGCCGAAAACATTAAAATCCAACCCAATTAGAAAATCCTTACCTTCTTGACCGTTACAGCAGATGTGCAGCCAATTTCAGATCTAGATGGAAGGATTTGAGGTCAACTGATCTCTCATTAACTTATCATTTTGATTAATTAATGTAAGTAGGGTACAAATATTTAGTTAGCCATGACGGGTTATCCGTTACAAATATTTAGGTCGTAAACAAATTTTTAGTGAAGCGGGTTATCCGCTATTGGAGTCAAAACATAATTAATTTTTTTTTATAATATAAATAAGAATTTTCTATCTTATAGACTTATGCTCCAAATTAAGTTAAAGTTGTTGCTTTATTAGAGAAAAAACTACAAAAAAAAAAATAAAGTTTTTATTTTATTTTATTATATTAAATAAAAACATAAAAATAAGATTTTGAACTGGATTTTAATGTTTTCGATTGACTTGGGCCGAATTTTGTTTTAATAGTGATGCGGGTTTATATAACCCTCTTTTTCAGATATTGCGACCCGCACCCGCAATGTCTTCTCCACAACCCGTACCCGCATAACCCGCTTTACTCAAAATTTGTTTACGACCTATGTTTTACCACCGTCATGGCTAACTAAATATTTTTACCCTACTTACACTAATCAATCAAAATGATAAATTGTAAAAAAAAAAGATTGACTAACGGCCAACGTTACTGTTCATCGTTGACCGTTAGTCAACTTAACCTCGGCCACAAATATTAAGAGTTGAAGGTTTTTTTTGGGAAAATTCAATAGTTCAAGGTTTTAAATGGGAATAAAAAAAGGTGAAGGTTTAAGTTGAGAATCATTTACAACTTGGAGGTTTTTTATGGGATTTTCTCATATTTAAATTATAAACATTTATAATTTATTTTTTAGTTTTTGTGGTATTTTTGGAAACAAAACAAATTATGCTATTTTTGGAAAATAAAACTAATAATGGTATTTTTAGAAAACAAACCTATTTTAGTGGTATTCTAAATAATTTCTCTTTAAGTTTTTCTATTTCTCATCTGTTCTCAGTTATTGTTGATTCTTTCAATGTTTTTCTTTGCTTTTTTGGAATAAGAGGATTCTTTCAATGCTGGTTTAGTGTTATGTCTTTAAGCTTTCTTTGTAGCTCATTTTACACTTGAATAAATTTAATTCCATATCTCCAAATAGATAGGTACTATAAATGTTTAGTTAAGTAGTTATCATTACAACCTAAAGAGAGTACAAATCTAATAACTAATAATTTCCATCAAAAGAAGCATTACTAACTTACACAAGTAATGCTTCTTTTGATGGAAATTATTAGTTATTAGATTTGTGCTCTCTTTAGGTTGTTGTATTATTAATTATTTGTCTTTCTGTATCTTTTAGAATATGAACTTTAAGGAGGGGTTATTGAACCAAAGAATTTAATAGAATCTGATAGAATAGAATTAAAGAGATAAATTACAGATTTTCAAGGATTTAAAAAGATTTGTTAATCTTTCCTTACAATTCTAATGGATTTATCTTGCAACATTTTAATAGAAAATAATAGAATTTTAATAGAATATAATAGAATTAATAAGACATTAACGAGGAAAAAAACGACTTTGAGAGTGCTGAGAGATTCCTCAGCTCTGCTATGATGGCGTTTGCTGGAATCACGACTAGAAATCCAACTTTTCTTGGGCTAAGGATCTCTAACACAAGTTTAGGTTCTGTGGTTTCATGTAATTTGATTTCGTTTCCTTGTTTGTCATTTGTGAATCTCAATTTCAATCGGAGAAACCGTCTCTATGTTCGATCCACTTCAGTTCCAGGTTCTTATTGATTCACAAATATGCTTAGAATATTATCGTTTAACTTCGGATTTCCACAACCAAGTACAATGCTGCAACTAACATCTAACAAGAAAACATATGAGTGTTGCATTAATAACTTGTAATAATATCTCTACACAGATCAGGCCATGGTTCTGGAATTCTAGAAAGTCAAGCACATACCTTCTCAATATAATCAAGAGCTCCGCTAATGATTGTGGTCTCATCATTCGTAAGTTCACCTCCTTTGCTAGCCTAAAACCATTTTTACAGTAACAAGGTAACCAAATTAGTAATCCAAAATTCCAAAAAGTTGTGAGGAAGGAAACAAAGACCCATCAATTGCTCACAGATGACAGAACCAAAGGAAAGATAAATAAATTTCCACTTGATCATCCTTAGACAGACAGAAACAGGTCATACAAGACTTCAGATCGAAAACAAAGGAGAAATTGCAGAAGACTCAAGACATGATCACTCATAGACACATAGAATCCAAGTAACCCACATAGAAGTCATCTAAAGTGATCAAAATCGATTATTTTCAAAGCCAAACCCAGAATCAAAACATGCTTATCATAGACGACAAGGGTTAATCCCACAAAGCATCAACAAAGACAAGGGTACTCTCTCAACGATCCAGTTCTTAGAGATAAACCCACGTAAAGGGAAAGACGAAACAAGACGAGTCGTACCACACTGAAAGCAAAGGAGAAACACGAATTCTACGAATGGTGGGCTTGTAATCGGCGAGAACTAGCAGAGATGCTCATCGGGATTCTCGGCGGCGAAGCAAAAGGATGCTTTTGTTACAAAATCATCAGTGCGAGAGAGAGAGAGTCCCCAATTCGCTGTCGAAATCTCGCCGATTACTCATCACGTCGACCAAGAAGAAGAAGACGATGATGAGGAGAATTGGAAAAGACACGTGTTGGAACATCCCCGTAACAATGAAGACAAAATACAGATAGAGAAAAAGAGAGAGTGGCACATTCTTATCTACCTAAATCTCACGTTTTGAGATCTGAAAATTTTCTTCACATTTCACACTAACATTTCTATTGAATACCTGCTAAATCATGTTGACATCTGAAATTACATAATATTGAATAACACTTGAATTTAACAGAGTTAGAAAATTTATAATTTGAATAACACTAGAATTTAGAGTATTTTAAAAGAATGATTAAAATGCTTAATCCAATAACACCTGAATTTAAAAGAATTCATAAAATGTCTAATTGAATAACATTAGAATTCAACATTCTATTAAATTCTATCATTTTCCTTAATTCAATAACCCCCCCCTAAAAAACTTTGTAAGAGGTTCAAATCAGTTTAACTGGATTGAACAAAGCAACAATAATGGTTCGAGTCCACATAATATAATAATTTTCAAGTCGATCTAAAATTGTTGTACAACGAAGAAAAATTGAAATGCTTAACCGGTATGTTTCTCTCCCAAATAACTCCGGTTCAAGATGTAAACCAAACCCTCTTATAATCGCTTCGGCTGATGGCATGTACCGGCTTGAAAACCTTCACTGTATGCTGTATTCTTGTACATAATCTGAAGTAAATTTACCCAAAACCAACATTGGTACTAACGGTTTAGTCTAAACAAATGTTAACCATGTATTTCTAATGTACTTACAGCGAGATGGGTCAATTCTGAGGCAAGACGCTTTCTGAGTGTTTCTGCCAAAGCCTCCACACTCTCTCCCTTAGCCTGTACGTAAAACCGGTTCCGAATTGACCTCAAATTGTTACGAAATTGACTTTAAAATGTATGATGAGTTTATTACCTCAGACAACAATAGAGCCGATGTTTTGTCCAAAACCTCCTCCACAAATTTCTCGGGATTCTTGTAAGCTAATGGGACTGAATATTCCGCGACACTCTTCCCTTGACCGGCTGGCTTGCTCGGTTTGGCTGCACCGTTTGATAAAACCGAGTTATATAAACCAACCCTTCAGAGTTTAGCAAGAATTGGAGCGAATGGTTTAAACCTGATAATCAGCCATACCTGAAGCAACAGGCTTAACGTCTGCTGACACACTTTTTGGAGGAGGGTTTTGTATAGAAGATGTTTGATTATGAATCTCAGGAACAACTACTGAATTAGACGGAACGTAAACAGCTAGATCTGGAGGCTGATCTTTACCAACTGCAGGGTTAGCCTGAAATAAGCAAACCATAGTTCAAAAGGTTAATCCTGAAGAAAGGAACTGTGGAACATGAGGTCTAAAGTTAAAGGTTTAGAATATTTGCCTCAAGGTCAACGTAAACGGTATCTCTCCCAATCGACTGGAGGAACTTGTCCAGACCCAATGTGTTAAGAGCTGGAAATGATATGGACAAGCCAAAATAGTATATAAGCTAAAATATATAGGTAACTAACGTAGAAAGGACTGACCATTAAAACAAAAAATTATGTTTCTTAAGCTGGCATACTATAAGTAATAACTATTTCGATATAGCTTGAACTTGAACCATAAAAGAAAAGTCTGTAATGAAAGAACTCACAGAGTGAGACGTCGTTAGACAATGGGTGGAAGATGCAGCGTGATTGATTCTTGAATTTTTGGTCTAACAAGAGCGACACATCTCTTTAACAAGGAAAGTGTTTATAAGAATGTTAGTCAACGGAAATAATTAAAAACTTGGAAGGGGCAAACATATGAACCAATGTTAAGGCAAACAATACCTGGCTGATTCATTTACAACTGCAAACGGGTTAACACATCCAAGGGACACCTTTGAAGAAAAAGAAAGTGGCACGACTGTCAAAAATTGTATACATGAATGACACATAAGTTAAATAAATTCATGTGGGTTGTAAACTATGATAAGCAAAAAAACTTATTACCATGAACAAATAGATAATTTTAAGCAAGCATTCTTGTCAATTGTCAAAGAAACCATCACTACCACGGTTCAATGTTACAGCACGATCATTTATTAAAATTCGTTCCAGCTATATATAACAAAACACAGTAGCAGAGAAAGAGACAATGAACAAATACCTGCAAAAGCTCACCAAGTGCTTCTTCAGGAGCCATTCTTATTCCTCCTTTTCCTAGTCCAAGTCTCTGAGATAAAACTGTTGGATTCGAAATCACAAGGAACACCCATTAACATCAAAATAAAGATAAAATAAAACATGTCCATTTCACAAGCCCAGTGACTTCTTTGAAACAAAAATGTATACCAATACACACAAACGAAATAGAAAAAGAAAACATCTCTTACCTTTCATGTCAACTTTTGTATCAACCATTGCTGAAACGATGTAATATCGGTGTTTCTTGTCCTGCCAAAAAATATAAACATATATAAGCATAAGAACCAGTTATAATAGGTCTATCGTCAATTCTAAAGGAAATAATAGCGCAATGCAGTATCACTTATGAAGATTACCTTCAAGAAAAGATTCTTACTCAGAGCTCCCTCACTACTGCTTACATACTTGGCCTAGAGATTTGGAGAGACAACCTTTATAAATCCATCCTAAAGTTATGTACACAAATCTAAAACTATTTTTCGGTATTGTCACCTGTTCTTCCACTGTTAAAACAGGCGGATGTTCATACTTGGAATAGTCAATCTGAAGTTCCTGGAAACATAGATACAAATTCTCAACTATCAATTACATTAACATTAACAAAACGTGTAACACCAAGATTCTTGACCAAAGAATTAGATTCCTATCTCCCGAATTCCAACTAAGGCAATGAGAAATCAAAACGATGAATTGAGTTTAAGATGAAGATGAAACCTGAAGTCGATCAAACAACTGATCTTTGGTTAAACCCATTGAAACAAAATTAACGAATTTGGAAATCAGAAAGAGCAAAGAACTGCAGATATTGTTGAGAAGACGAAGTTAGGTTTTTCTGATTTTGCCGAATTGTTCCTTAATATTATTGGATTAGAAAAACTTAATCTTCTTAGCGAATTAGAGGGTTTCAGATTGGGCTTATTAATCCAAGACTATAACTTCACTCGTAAAAGCCTAAAAGGCCCAACATATAAAATCACAGTCCATAAGAAAATACAATTTAAAATTAAGAACAAGTGTTAACCGTTACCTCCATTGGACCAACTTCTGATATGCCTAAAAGGAACAAAGCCAAAACCGCATTGCTCCTGTTTAAATTTTTTTAAAAATTTTTTTAAAATCAAAAAAATTGCAAATAACTATTAACCCTTAAAAATATCAGTTATTTACAATCCAACCATCCATCTAATCTACCTAATGCCCAAAAACCAGAAAACCTAAAGTCTCAAAACAAAAAAAATCGATCCCACCCAATTGAAAATGCTACAAATTCACATATTTAGATAATGCTACCCAATTGATGTCAAAAACAATAAAAGATAGTGCTACACAATCCACAAAAGGCTTATTAACAATATCCTCAGCTCCTTTCACGGTGAGTCCCAATTTCTTTTTATGGTCATTATGTAGATTGTGATTTGTGTTAAAATTGCGGCTTTGATTTGGTATTTAGTTGTCCTCTCTTCTTTCCTTTATTTGTTTTGGTATTTTAAGGTTATTTGAATCGGTTAAAATAGCGTAGATGTGTGCTGATTTAAATAGCCTAGGTGGGTGGATTTCGTGATATACGTCTTCGTGCTTGAGTCAAATTGTTCTTAGTCCTTGACTATTTCTTTCATTTCCTACTACAGGTTTTGTGTTAATCCATTGAATCTGTTTTGTCGTTGTGTCTTTAAAATCTATTTGAATGACTCTCTTTGTGACTTGTCGGATCAACAACTGAATTTTTCTGTGTAGTGATCAGGTCTAGTTTTATGAAATTTCGTTAGTTCCTTTGAGTAAGGCTTATCTGTTGATCATGTCTTTTGTGTTTAAGTTTTTGTTCGGTCATTACCAAATTGAACTGATATTTACCGTCTCATGATTGCATTTTCTCATTACCAAATTGATTATGTTTTGTTGTTACAGGTATTAATCACAATGCGTAAGACTAGAGGAGGAGGATCTTTTGGGAGTTGGAAAAGCTTGAAGCCGACTATGGAGGATCTAGTGAATGAATCGACTTCATCTCTTTACACTTAAGGAAAGAAGAAGGAAGAAAACAAGAAGTAATATTTATGTTTCTGATTTTGATGTATGTTTTAATGGTTTGGTACTTTTATGTATGTTTTAATGGTTTGGTACTTTGATGTATGCAACTAATAACGTATGTACTTTGGGTCTTAAGAGAAACTAAGGTTTTTTTGGTACAACTTGTACATTTATGTATGCAAGAAACTAAGGTTTTTTGTACAACTGGTACAATTATCTATAACTATTTTTTGAATTAAAAATAACTCGAAAAATCGAATTAAAAAATATATGGACTCATTTGACTATTTGATGTAGACATTTAGAATTTTTTTTTATACATTTGACTATTTAATTTGATTGATTTGCCCATCTAGTGCCATCAATAAAAAAGAACTAAATTGAATAATTACGAATTTTTACTCATAGTTGTCCACTTGTACTCAGTTGTACAAAAATAAACATAGTTGTACGTTTCTTGATTAGGGAGTTTAATTAGTTGTTATCAAATTTAACACAATTTCTTTTAGTTGTACCTGTGATATTAAGTAATTAAAGTACATTTACTATGTACATATTTATTTATATGTGTTAAATTACAAGTATTGATCGTTTATAATAATTTGTTGTTCAAATCTACAAAGTAACCATAGAAGTATATGGTTCTTGATGGAACATTTTTGTTTCTATGATATTTATTTGTAAAAATATTCATATTATATGTTGTTTAAAATGCATTGTTGTATTCTCTCAAATTTTTAAACTTATATGATTTGTTTTAAACTTACAAAATTTTATTTCTTTTTTGTAAAGAACGTTAAATAGAAATTTCTTAAAATTGGACAAGGCTATGTAACATAATTGTACTCATTTGTACATAGTAGTACTAAACATAACATATCAGTTCCACTAACAACGCCATGAGACAGAAAATCTCATAATGAAAAACACACAAATCAAGTTTCACAATCATCATTGTTAAACCACTAAAACCAACTTTACGACATCTTCCTTTACTTCCTTCCTTGATGCTTTCAAATGGATGAAAACCATGTTTCTTGACTTCTTTCATACCTTTTTCATAATCCGAAAGTAAGACAAAGAAGACTTTTATCTCTTTAGGAACATTCCATTGAGAGATATGTGGAATTAGATAAATCGTCATGTGATAATTCATTGTTCTTCCATTCCACTTGAGTAATATGACTGATAAACCACTCTTTTTGGATCCATTTTTTTTTTTTTACCTGAAATAACTAATATGCTCAAATATAATACCCTAAAAGTACTAAAACAGTAGCTGCAGTATATTAGGGGTCGAACCACAAAGACTCAAGATATTACTCAATAGATTTCAGAATATGAATTAAGCTAAGCAAAATCAATGTAATTAATTAAAAACAGCAAACGATTAACAAACGGGTTGTAATCAATGGAGTAAAATGTTAAGCCTAGGAAAATTCGCCGGTAAATCAGAATTGCAGATCAAACAGATTATCAAGAATATGTTCAACACCTTTCTTGAACTCGTAACACGGAAATAAAACCAACCAAATTTCGCTGCGAAGATTATATATGTCTAAACCTAGAATTCCAAATTTCTTTGCAAGTCCTATGAATTCAAACAAACATTAATGATCAGGTTCAATTGTTCACAAAATCCTAAACCAATTTTTTTTGCGAATAGATCTTTTGTTCATCCAACACTAGTTCAAGAAATCAATAACACTTTCGTGCCAATTAATCAACCTAATATCAGATTCTAGGTCACGAAACTAGTAGAAGCAATAATCACAAGTCTAGATGAAGAACTCAATGGATTTTCCCTAAAAAATCAGTTCAACCTAACAATTCAGTTCAACCTAACAATTCATCAAACACCTTTGAATAACCCTAAACCTAACAAGGAATCTACTCAGACATGGTGAATGAAACAAACATCATGAATAAAATAGATTGCAATAAAGAAATAGAGTAAAGAGTAACAAGATGGTTCACAAATCTTCTCCCAAAACTCTTCTACAAATCTCTATCTCCCGGGTATGAGTTCTCAAAAAGTGAATGAAAAACCTAATTATATCCTAAAACACGTTTTGGGTTTAATTTTAAATAATAAAGTCTTTTTGGCTAAAGAGCAGATTCTTCAAACTTGTATAGAGTCGCGTTCTCTTCCTTGGACGTCGGTATCGACCGATACCATAAGTGGTATCGATCGATAGAGAACCAGCGAGTCACGTTCCTTCCAAGTGTCAGTATCGATCGACACTAGGTGGTATCGGTCGATACACAAGCTTCATATCGGCTCTTGAACTGCTTGATCCATGTTCAACTCCAAAATGCTCCAGAAAGCTTCAATAAATCCAATTCAGCTCCAAACGTACCTAAATCCTGAAGACTCTAAAAGACTCCAAAAATACTAGAAAGACTCAATAAAAAGGACTTATATCATGGTCAAAAACGGGTAAAAACCATGATATATCAATAACCAAAAAAAAAATTGTTAAGCTTTTATTTTGTGTACTTGTTCGGCCTAACATATTTGTACAAAGTTGTACCAGTTGTATTAGAAAAAATATTTGTACCCAGCCCAGAAACATAGTTGTACAAAGTTGTACAAGTGGTACCACATCGAAAGTTTTTGGATCTGCGAAATTGCTCAGCCTAACAACATAGTTGTACAAAGTAGTACTAGTTGTAACACATCGAAAATAATTTGGATCTGCAAATGTTTTACAAATTTTAATATTTTAATTACAAATTCCACATGTCTCATTCCTTAGTTCCTACTCACGACCATAATCGACCAATAAAACAAGTTTACTTAACATAATGAACATAAACTCCGAATAATTCTACAATTTTTCCATTTTCAATATTCATACATATACCATTATCTAAAGAAATTGTTGTCAAATTTATGTTAATCCATAAAATTTGACAAGAAATTATCTTCTATTTGCCATATATTAAGCTTCACTAAAGAGAGAAGAGGAGATAACTTTTTCCAAAGTCAAGAAGAAGAAGAAGAAGAAGAGAGGCGAGAGAAAATTGACTATGGAATTTTGATTGGCTGAATTTTGTATTTAGTTTTTTATTTTTTTTCTTATTTTCTCAATTAAATATAATTGAATAATAGAATGAAATGTATGAAAGGGTATGTTGGGGTTTTAGTGTTATATTAAAGAGGTTGGGGCATTGAGATTAAGTTAGGGCAAGGGAGATTTTTGACCATCCATATATGGCAAAATAGGTGTTGATCCACATTTGGAGATGCAGCAAATTNAGAAGAAGAAGAAGAAGAAGAAGAAGAAGAAGAAGAAGAAGAAGAAGAAGAAGAAGAAGAAGAAGAAGAAGAAGAAGAAGAAGAAGAAGAAGAAGAGAGGAGAGAGAAAATTGACTATGGAATTTTGATTGGCTGAATTTTGTATTTATTTTTTTTTCTTATTTTCTCAATTAAATATAATTGAATAATAGAATGAAATGTGGGAAAGGGTATGTTGGGGTTTTTGTGTTATAATAAAGAGGTTGGGGCATTGAGATTAAGTTGTGGCAAGTGAGATTTTTGACCATCCGTATAGGGCAAAATAGGTGTTGATCCACATTTGGAGCTGCAGCAAATTCGGCTTATTTACAAAACCCTGATGATTAAAAGATGCCTTCCTGGCGCCGCAGGCGTCTAGCTATATGATTGTTATTGTTGAAAGTATTTTACTTTGCAACCGTTCATATATACGAGCATCCCGACAAATTGTTGAGATGGTAAAGGATTTAGAAGCGTTTGAACAGTTCCCCGGGGGTGTGAGTCATTAATGTTGACCATATGGATGCCAAAGTAACTAAGAAGTGCTCCTGATTGGTGGACCTTATATCTAATTTTGATCAGTCTCACACTGTCATCCACAGTTTCACTATCAGCTTACAGCTGATGATTTTGCGCGACATCCCTGCCTTAGAGGAGTATATGCCTGAGGGTGAAGATAACCAAACTTTCACAAACAAATCATCATTGAACTACCCCCTCTTAAAAGTTTCTATAATTCAAATATTATGGAAACAGAGAAGTCATGCCAAGTAATCTTCTCAAAATACCGTTTTTCTATTATGTAATTATATTACGTTTCATTCTAATCCTGATGGTTTTTTGTTTGTTTGTATCTTAGTTTCTCATTGAAGCTTATTTACCTCGTGAAGACGATGTATATGACGATGAAAATATATGGGCCGACAAGGTTGAGGATCCGTCTATTCTCTATCTCGAGAGGCTGATATCTTTCTCTTTTTTATTCACTGCAGACATTTGGCTTGGTGGTGTCAATGTCCACCCAATCATTGAATGCGATCCTAGATTGTCTACAATGCCAAAAGGCGTTGGTCCTTTAGGTGATAAATCCCGGAGCCAAGAGTGATATTAAAAGGTAAGGGCAAGGGCAGAGCCAAGAGTGATATTCACATTGTTGATTTTGATTCGAAAGCCAAGGGCAAGGTCGGACGCATTACTGTCTCCCAAATGTTCTGCGAAAGAGGAAGATGTCAATGCACTCATTACACATTTTCAGAATAAGCTCGTTGCCCACAAAAAACAAATTCAACAACTGATTGCTGACGAAAATGCTGCTCACGCTCAAGCTATGCGCGATTTCTTTGCTATAGAGAAGCCTCTCATGAAGGATGAACTCCTCGACGAAATCGTTTGTGTTATGTGGAAGAAGGGTTATATACCCGAGGACCACCAGTCTGTTAATCCTTCTTCTCCCATATAATCCTCCAAACATCCATCTTCCAAAGATCTATCTTCCAAAGACTTTCCATCTAAGTTGAAAAAAGATGGTCTTACTGACCCGATTGCAGATTTCAACAATGATGCATGTTGAAATCATATTCTGTTCACAACTATACAACTATTTATTCATATATACAGCTCTTTATTTATATTTATTCACCCAACAGTCATTTTTATTCCAGCCGGAATCAAGGCCTCTTATCGAAGATGAAGAAATTGGATTACGGGATCCTGATGTGTCATCATCTGAAGATAACGTCGATGACGAACGAGAAGTTGGTGGAAAACAATTTACTAATGGACAAGATTTGGTAACCTTCTTCTATCCAAGGAGACACTATCTTGTTGGTAATTCTCACACACCACGGGCAGAAAATGTTGCCGTACGTCATACTCTGTTCACAACTATACAACTATTTATTCATATATACAGCTCTTTATTCATATTTATTCACCCAACAATCATTTTTATTTCAGCCGGAATCAAGGCCTCTTATCGAAGATGAAGAAATTGGATTAGGAGATCGTGATGTGTCATCATCTGAAGATAATGTCGATGACGAACGAGAAGTTGGTGGAAAACAATTTCCTGATGGACAAGATTTGGTAACCTTTATGTTTCCTTAATGGACAAATTAATCGCCATACATTTTTTTGTAATATTTATTTAATTAGTCCTTCTTTTCGTAACCCTCACAGACGAAGCCCCCCCACTTGTAAAGTACTGTACATGATTACGAAGAAATCGTTGATGACTAAGATAAAACTAATGAGCAAGATGATTTGGTATTATTTATTTCCAATATTCTTGACCCTCAATTTGATAAATGCTTATTTAATCTTTCAGTTTTTAAAAAATATTTCATAAATATATTGTCAGATGAATATCTCTGCTCCTGTTTCTCAAGCAAATCCTCAAGATACTTCTAAAGCTTCGTCTGTTCGGTCGGGTGTTTTGTGACACATTGCGGTTGGAATTCGACATTGGAGAATATAGAAAGCGGTGTTCCGGTGGTTGCGTTTCCGCTGTTTGCTGACCAGTGTACGACGGCGATGCTTGTGGAGGATACTTGGAGAATCGAAGTGAAGGTAAAGGAAGGGGGGAGGATGGACACGTGGATGGAGAGGAGATGAGACGGTGTTTGGAGATGGTGCTGAGTGATGGCGAAGAGGCGGAGGAGATGAGAGAGAGTGTGGCGAGGTGGAAGAAGCTAGCCGTTGATGCGGCCGTTGAAGGTGGACTGTCGGATTTAAATCTTAAGGGTTTTGTGGAAGAGCTTGTTTTTAAACTTTTAACTTTGCTTTTTTAAGGTTTCTTATATTGTCGTTTGTGAACCTGTATTACAAACATTTGCAGTATATTACATATATTCTCGTTTACGATTCCTTCGAAGAAATTATGATTTATATAGTAAAACTTTTATAAAATTAATAACATTAGAATCTCAAAAATTTAATATTTTATAAAAATTTTAATTTATCGATAAATTAATAATTATTAATGAATGATGATAAATTAATTCATTGTTAATTTAAAGAGATTAAAAGTTCAATCCATAATCTTTTAAATTTTATTTTATTTAAATATTCTTAGTTCTTACTAGATTATAGATCCTGCGCACGCGCGTGATTTTAGTTTAAAACTTTTATCAATATAAATCTTAAGGTTTTTGTGGAAGAGCTTGTTTTTTAACTTTTAAGTTTGCTTTTTAAGGTTTCTTATTTTGTCGTAATATGTTTGTAAACCTGTATTACAAGGGAAAATTACAAGGGAAAATTACAAGGGAAAATTACAAGTTGTACTACTTAAAAAATTTAAATTATATAATCTACCATTTGTTATGTTTCTTATCCAAACTACTACTTATCGATTTGTGAAAAGACGCATCTGTCCCTGAACGAACTACCCCATATTACTGTTGATAGTCGAACCGACGCGGCGTTTAACACACAATAAATATTTCCAGGAAGCCGCTCAAAATCTCGGCTTTTTGTTTATCCATTTTCTCCTTTTCGTCATAGACTAAAAATCATTATATACATTTTCCCAGACTGAAACTCATATCCCCATCTCAAACCTATCTCTCTACTCATCCGCCATTGTTAGACTAAATCATTTCTTGCGTTCTTCATCTGTAAAGTTTTCGTTCTAATTTCAGAATAACAAAATTAATTTCGGTGCATGGACACATTTAGTTCGCTCTAATTCTTGCAGTTTTTTACTATAATTCTCGCCGTCGTTGTTTGTTTTGGTGTTTTTTTACTCCCTAGGTTTTTTTTGTTCTGTTGTTTATATGTTTTTTCGTAACACATTTATATAATCTTATCTCCTTCCAAACTGCGATTTCAGTAATTTCGCACATATATAATCTTATCTACTTAATTTTGTCTTCTAGATCTGCAAATTTTCTTGATCTTCGTCTACCTTTGTCTCGTCTATTAGAACTGTAAATATTCATTCTAGATTTTGTTTGTTTATTTATCATTTAGGTCCCCTATTTTTTATTCGTCTTTCGGTTTAGTCCTCGGTCATTTTCCTTGATATTCTTTGTTTGTCCTTGAGATCATATATTTTCTCGACCAGTTGTAGATATTCACAACCCTTCTTCTAAGTTTTTCGTTTTCTCCACAGGGATCACATATATTCAGTCTACATTTTGTCCACGGTCTACTTTTTTATGTACTGTCCATGAAATCACATTTAGATTTTGTCCACGGTCATTAGCCATGATAATCATTTCTTGTCCTCTAGTATTGTTTTTTTGTCCACATTTGGAAGACTTACAACCCTTCTTTTCATGTTTTCCCTTTGTTCCACAGAGATCACATATATGTTAGACTGATGCAAGAAGTCACCGAAAAAAACTTCTACTACTCCCTCTACTGAACCACCACCGGTTGATGGTCCTTTCAACCCTGAATATCTCCCGAGACGTCTCTATGCCACCGACCATTACCCTCCAAGTGGGCGTATAAACTCCTACTCTAGACCTAAGTTTCTGCTAGATCTCGTCGAAGCCCTTGAAGGAACAGAAGATTACAACTACATCCTCGCTTCCTGTTTCGGACCTCTTTTCGAACTACCGATTAGAAAATGTTCTCTCTCCGGGAAGCTTCTCCACCAGTTGCTATGTCGCTGTATACATACCAAAAAGAAGTATATGTTATGGTTTTTGTTGGTGGACAACTATTTTGTTTATCTCTCCGGGAATTTGGTATCATTATTGGTCTCCAGTGTGGACCTTTTCCTTCAAAAGATGTCATTCGCTGGTTACAGACACCTCAGGATCCTAATAACCCACATTAGAACACCCTCATATAACCCAACAAAAAAATTATCAAATCAATCATTGAACTATCCCCTCTTAAAACTTTACATAATTCAAAAATTATGGAAAAAGAGAAGTCATGCCAAGTAATCTTCTCAAAATACCGTTTTTCTATTATGTATTATATTTCGTTTCATCTTAATCCGGATGGTATTTTTTTTTTGTATCCTAGTTTCTCATTGAAGCTTTTTTACCCCGTGAAGACGCTGTATACGACGATGCAAATATATAGGCCGACTAGGTTGAGGATCCGTCTGTTCTCTATCTCGAGAGGCTGATATCTTCGTCTTTTTTATTCACTGCAGACATTTGTGTTGGTGGTGTCAATGTCCACCCAATCATTGAATGCGATCCTAGATTGTCTACTACGCCAAAAGACGTTGGTCCTTTAGGTGATAAATCCCGGAAAAAATTAAAAGCCAAGGGAAAGGGCGGAGCCAAGAGTGATATTTGCATTGTTGACCAAGACAATGATTTTGATTCAAAAAGCAAGGGCAAGGTCGGACGCATTACTGTCTCCCCAAATGTTCTGAAAGGGAGATTTCGATGCACTCATTACACATTTTCAGAATAAGCTCTTTGCCCACAAAAAACAAATTCAACAACTGATTGCTAACGAAAATGCTGCTCACGCTCAAACCTATGCGCGATTCTTTGCTATAGAGAAGCCTCTCATGAAGGATGAAATCCTCGAAAAAATCATTGGTGCTATGCGGAAGAAGGGTTATATACCTGAGGACCACCAGTCTGTTAATCTTTCTTCTCCCAAAAAATCCTCCAAACATCCATCTTCCAAAGATCTATCTTCCGAAGACCTTCCTTCTACGTCGATGAAAGATGGTCTTACTATTTCAATAATGCTGCATGGAAGACTATGAAGCCGTGCCAACTGTTTTAAATACTCTCTCCAAGGAGACACTCGGAAGTAATTCTCACACACCTCGGGCAGAAAATGATGCCATGTGTCATATTCTGTCCATAACTATACATCTTTTTATTCATATATACAGCTCTTTATTCCTATTTACTCACCCAACATTCATTTTTATTCCAGCCAGAATCAAGGCCTCTTATCGAAGATGAAGAAATTTGATTACGAGATCGTCATATGTCATCATCTGAAGATAACGTCGAAGACGAACGAGAAACTGGTGGGAAACAATTTACTGATGGACAAGATTTGGTAACCTTTATGTATCCTTATTGGACAAATTAATAGCCATACATTTTTTTGTAATATTTATTTAATTAGTCCTTCTTTTCGTAACCCTCACAGACGAAGTCCCTCACTTGTAAAGTACTGTACATGATTACGAAGAAATCGTTGATGACTAAGATAAAACTAATGAGCAAGATGATTTGGTATTATTTATTTCCAATATTCTTGACCCTCAGTTTTTAAAAAATATTTCATAAATGTATTGTCAGATGAATATCTCTGCTCCGTTTTGTTAAGCAAATCCTCTAGATACTTCTAAAGTAGATAATGTAGAAGTTGGAATCGATAACGAGGATAAGCAATCCGCTACAGAGGATGATCAAGGGGAAGATGCTGCTGACGATGAAGAGGTACTCTTTTTTTTTTTTTAAACGATATATTATTTCTTCTACTTATACTGTCAATTGTTACTATTTATTTTATAATTATTTGTTTCTGATAGGGTCATATTCAGTTAGGATCCCCCAAAGATGATGTCTTTGACGAGCAGGAACATGAAGAGGTTTGTAATCTTGTTCAATAGTTTTTCGTTAATTTTTTAAAATAAGTTTTTGTTTAAATTCCCTTTTCTATAAGAATCAGAAAGCGATAGCCGGAGCGAAGCCGATCTCAATTAAGAAGACAACCTCTCATCCAATGGGGAAAAGGAAGGAACGCGTGAAGAAGAGGTAATATTTTTTTGCTAAATATTTTTATAGTCTTATCCCTTTAATACATTACTTTTATCGTCTATGGATATTACTTAATACTCTAGTCCATGAATATTATCTAATACTTTCGTCCATTCATAATTGTGATTACTTATTTGTATTTTGATTGTTCATCAAAACAGATGGAACCTAATGAACGGAAAAAGAGACGCATGGGTGCTAAACGAAAGTCTTCTCCTGTTAAAGACCCTTTGCCCGCCAAACGTCCCAGGAAATGTCCAACAAGATACTCGGAGCCAGTTTCTATGAAAAAGGAGGTTCAAGGAACTAGTAGATTTTCAGATTGGCCCCTTTTTGTCAAAGTTGATTCTATGTTAAAAAAATATTTTCTCAGTCAGCTCAAGTCGTTCAAGCAGAAGTAAGTTACTAAATATTCAGTTACTAATTTACCAACTTTTATTATATTGTTTGACCATTGTAACCCAAACGAAAAGTAGTATATATGTAATCGATGGGCATCCTGTCCACAAATCTTTTTTCAAGGATCTCTACACCCCACAAAAGTGGGTCGACACACCTGTAAGACATTATCTCTCTAAAATTTTTCTTTCTTAGTTTCATCGTAAGTTCGTTATATTTGTCTACTTTTTGTAATGCAGCACATCGAAGCACTACTTAGCATCATTTGTCACTAATTTGGTGAATCCTTAGCTAGAAATCGTGTTTATATTCTTGACAGATGGTTTACTTGGACCTTCTGCAACGACTTCTCTCGCTTCAAAAAGGGCAAAGAAAAAACCGCTTGGAACTGGAATAGTTCAATAAAGAATTACGTTCGAGGAATGATACCCGGCCGTTTCCACAAGCTGGCCTGGTTTACGAACGTGGACATAATCTACGCCCCAATGAACTGGGAAAAGAACATTGGGTTTCACTTGCAATTGACTTCAGAAGCACCAAAATATCCATCATGGATTCATGTGTTGAAGGAAGTGATGAAAAGGATGTTGCCAAACTGATGAAACCTCTTGTGGACATGTTACCATCGCTTATAAGTGACTTAGTTCCTCCAGAATTTTTTGGGTATCCCTTGCCCACATCCTTTGCTTATGAGAGGCTTGATGGCGTGTCTAGAATGACCGAACTGGAAGTTACGGTCCATTGGCGATGAAGATTCTTGAGCTTCGTTCACAGGGTCTTGGGCTAGACGGAATTACAGATGAAATGGTGAATAATCTACGATTGCAATATGCAATTGGTATTTATGAAGAGCTCATCCAGTCTCTTCGTTTTTGATTCCTTACTATGTAATTTTCTCATTTTGTTTGTTCAACAATCCCTTTACTCTCTTTTTCTTTTAATAACTATTTCAAGTCTATTGGTACGGTTGCTTTTATATAACTAAACTCTTCCTTTATTCTCGTCCTCGATATATTGGTTTTTAGATTTTGTCTACCAATGTTTTTACTTTGTCCATCCACCAAGTAATATTTTCTAATAGTCGTTTTCTCCATAATCCAATTAAATTTTGTCTATCATTGTCTTTAACTATTATTTTCTTTGCCATAGTTCCCTTTTTTATTTGCGGAATTTTTATCTCAATTTTTATTTCCCTGACTCATTTAATACAACAGGTGAATTTTGCGTTGTTATTTGCGAACTAGCACTCCGACTTTTATTTTTCCGTCAGTCAGTCAGTCATTAGGAAGGACAACCAAATTTTTTTAATTTTAAACCTACCCTCTTTTTACAACTATCGCCTCCCACGCCCCAATATATTTGACATACCTAATTGTTTTCTTTTTATTTCCCATCTTCGTTTTTTTGTTCTCCTCATTTCCATTGTCCACAACACATTTCAGTGAGAAAGATGAGTTACAATTACAGTCGGCCATCCACATCTTCACCTTAATCCGTTTATTCCAGAGAGATGAATGAAGGTTTTGAGATTCCAAAACGGTGCTATTGTGGTAAAAGTCCAGCTATTAAAGTTGTGTCTACGTTAAACGACCCCAGAAGGATGTTCTACTCTTGTTTTGCTGCATAGGTTACCTTCATCGTTATTGTCTAATGTTGTTCTTTCTATTTTCAATGAACCATGGTCATTGACTTCGTAAATATTCACTCACAGGATGGTAGATGTTACATTTTCAAATGGTGGGATGAAGCTATGTTGGATGAGCTGAAAAATATTAAAGTTGATGTTGAGCAATGTAATGATAGTCTATTTTTTCACATTAGGCTCTGATGGTGAATGTGTTGACACCCATATGATGTGGGCCAAAATATTTGGCCACGAAGCTGATCTCCATCGGTTCAGGCAACTTATCAACTCATTTGAAGAACGTCTGGATGATATTACTGAATATATCGAAGAACTCCCTCCTTGTCGCAACCCTCCTCGTCGCAACCCTCCTCGAATGGATAATTTTTGTCCTGTTTTCACCAGTTTGGTACCTTCACAATTGTAGCAGCTGTCGTCATCGTCGTCTTATACCAAATCGTTAAGTTGTTTCGCTAGTTTTTGTTTATCTCTATTTTAAGAACTTTTCCATGTTAATTGGTATGTCTTGATTTACCATTGGCGTAATCTACTTATGGTCTAGTCTGTATCATTTTCGGTTTTAAGCTCTCCCATTTGAGTTTATCATAACTTTTTTCTCCCATATATCATTTCCCTTTCCAAGGTTAGGAATATATGTTGTTTATGTTTTTAATATCTTGTCCACGGTATTCACTTATCTCAACATTGTCCATGTCAAATAATGTCCACATACATATGATAATGTCCACATACAATAGAAATACAACTGTATTCAACAATTGATTATAACGGATGCGGACGAGGGGACTTGATCAAGGCCTAGTGAGGTCTACAAGTCCTAGTTTGCTGTGGATGAGATCATAAACTTTGAGACTTGCAGCCTTGGTGAAGATATCCACCAATTTATCTTCACTCCGTGTATAGCATGGGAGAATCACTCCTTCTTCAATCTTTTCTCAAACCTTGTGGCAGTCGATCTCTCTATGCTTTGTCCTCTCATGAAAGACTGAGTTAGTTGCTATGTGGATTGCCGCTTGGTTGTCATAGTGTAGGGTGATGGGTTTGGTTGTCTTGATGCCTAGATCTTCAAGAAGAGCTTTAATCCATGTCAACTCGTTGGTGATGTTCCTCATTGCTCTATACTCCGCTTCTGCACGAGCATGATACCACCTTTTGTTTCTTGGTCTTCCAAGTGACTAGGTTGCCCCCTACGAATGTGCAATATCTAGTTGTAGATCTCCGTGTAGTGCATCCGTGTATGGCTCATCTTCGATCTCCCCCTTTCGATTGACCTTGTAGCCATCTTCAAGTGGAGTCTTGGCCGGCTTTTCTCCGAGTTTCCCTGTCTCATTCAACAAGTCAAGAGTGTATTTCCTTTGAGAAAGAAAGAGGCCTTCTGGAGAACGACACACTTCTACTCCTAGGAAATACTTTAGTGCACCAAGGTCTTTGATATCAAATGAAGACTTAAGAACATATTTGGTCCAAGCAATACCTGCGGTGTTGTCCCCGGAAATGATCAAATCATCTACAGATAAGGACAACTACTATACCTTTTGGTCCTTGAAGAGTGAACAAGGTGTGGTCCGATTCCGAATGCTTGAATCCTTTATCTTTGAGGGTAGTGCTGAGTTTATGGTACCACGCCCTCGGAGATTGCTTGAGACCATAGATTGCTTTCTTAAGCCTCAATACTTTACCGGGTGTGACCAAATCTTGAAGTCCGGGAGGAGGAGTCATGTACACTTCTTCTTCAAGATCCCCTTGTAAGAAAGCATTCTTAACATCCATTTGCCAAAGCTCCCATGTGAGGTTGGTGGCCAAGGAGAGAACTAATCGAATTGTATGAAGCTTAGCTACGGGTGCAAAGGTACCCGTGTAATCTTCCCCATAGGTTTGGGTGAAGCCTCTTGCTACCAACCGAGCCTTGTACCTTTCGATGTCCCCATTGCTCAAGTATTTGATGGTAAAGACCCACTTTGAGCTCACCGGTTTCTTCCCCATTGGGAGGTCAGCTTCTTCCCAAGTATGATTTCTCTCCATGGCCCCCACTTTGTCATCAACCGCATTCACCCATACTTCTTGATTTTTGGCTTCCTCATAGGTCTTTGGTATATCATGTTGCTCAATCTTTCCTATGAATGCTTGATGATCAGATGGCAAAAGGGCAAGCGAACATGTAGCTTGGATCGGATGAGCCACGGCTTGGTTGTTGTAATACACCCTTGTGTTTTTCCAATTTGATGGATCATGACGGATCCGTGTGCTTCTCCTAAGTGGTTGACTCGGAATTGGTTGAGGTTGATAAGAGGTATTCTGATCTTCTTCTTCATCAACAACTAGTTCACCTTCCTCTATCCCTTGATCATCTTGATCCCATTCTTGGCCATGTTCTGGAGCTTCTTAATCCGGATCCAATTCATCCGTTTGAACGGGTGCCATATCGTTACTTGACTCTTCTTCATTCCTAGTGGGTAGGCTTTGATTTTCTGACTCCTTAGGCATGGAACTCTTTCCTCTTTCTCCCCCTTGTTCCCATGGTACCTTACACCCGAGATGCTCTAGGAGAAACTTGAGGCTTGCAACTCTATGATGGTGACTGAGATATGTCTTTAAGGCTTTCCCAATCTTTCTTGTCGTGGAAACCCCTTTCTTCAATGAATTTGACATCTCTAGAAACATAGGTGCGATTATTGACCGGATCATAGCACTTGTACTCTTTTTGTGTTGGTGAATATCCAAGGAACATGAACTTGACACTCTTAGGGTCTAGTTTGCTCCTTTGTTCACCTGGCAACAATACAAAACAAACATACCCGAATACACATAAGTGATTGAGAGATGGATTGATATTGTTCAAAACTTCAAAGGGAGAGAGGTCTTTTAGAACGCGTGTAGGGATTCGATTAATGAGGTAGCATGCTACCATCACCGCATCTCCCCAAAACCATTTAGGTACACTCATATGGAACATCATCGACCGGGCCACTTCCATGAGATGTCTATTCTTCCTCTCGGCTACTCCGTTTTGTTGTGGGTTGTAAGGGCAACTCGTTTGGTGCATTATCCCATGCTTGGCTAGGTGTTCTTTGAATCTATGGCTTGTGTAATCTCCTCCATGATCTGACCTTAGTACCTTAATGGTAGCTTTGAATTGGTTAGTCACATAGTTTTGGAAATTTAAAAATGCATCATATACACGATCTTTGGACGATAAGAGAGTGATCCAAGTATACTTTGATCTTCCATCTATAAATGTCACAAAGTATTTATTATTGTCCCTAGATGCACAAGGAGATGTCCACACATCAGAATGAACCAAGTCAAAGCATTTTTCATATATGGTAGACGATTTAGGAAAGACGGTTTTGCAATGTTTACCGAGAATACAAGCTTCACAACCAGAATTATCAAAGACTACACTAGGAAACATTAAGCTAAGAGCGCGAGAGTGAGGGTGGCCTAATCTAGCATGCCACACCACATTATAAGCAACAACTTTATTGGAGTGAAAAACAGAAGTAGATAGAGAGTTAGGAGAGCTTGAGAGATCTTCAAGAACATAGAGATCATCTTTGGTTCCTCCTTTTCCTAGAACCTTCCCGGTTTTAATATCCTGAAAACAAACATCATTAAGACAAAATATAGCATTGCAATTAAGATCCTTTATAGTTCTTCTAACCGATAGCAAGTTGGACATGAAATTAGGCATGTAAAAAGCTTCCAAATCTCTATCAAATATCCTAAGGTTTCCTACTCCCTTAACCGGTACTTGATCTCCATTCGCTATAGTCACACGACCTAAGGCAGGTTCTATGTTGCTAAGAAGACTAGATTTTCTTATCATATGGTGAGAAGCACCCGAGTCCACAACTAGAGAATCCCTAGGTTTATGAGTATAGAATGTGGTACCGGACTCCTTCAAGGATGCAATGGATTGGAGAATGGCCTCCAAATCTGACTTCTTCATGACGATGTCTCCTTGAGAAGATGCGGACATGGCTATCTCTTGCTTGGGAGGTCCACTTTGTCCATTAGCACTTGAAGATTCCACGAAGATGTTGACCTTGAGATCTTTGAACTTGGACGGCTTGAGATGGGGATGAAGGATCCAACATTTGTCTTTGATGTGCCCCTTCTTCTTACAATAGTCACACACCCAAATCTTCCTTTCCTCACTCTTGTAGACACCTTTGTTGGCCATGAGGAGTTCCCCCTTTCCGCTAAAGAGACCAAGTGACCCTTGTTCCCTTTGGACTTGAGAGCATACTTCATCTAGGCTTGGGAGCTTATCGGCTCTTAGGATGTGTTTGATGAGATCGTTGAACGCCGGATGTAGAGTCAAGAGAAGCCCAAAGACCTTATCTTGTTCCCGTCGCTCATTGAGGATGACCAGATTGATTGTAATTGGCCTTAACATCTCTAACTCAGCCCATAAAGATCTAAACCTCCCTAGATGCTTGGTGAACTCAAGATCTTCTTGGCTGAGGTTGTTGATGGCACGTTTGACTTCAAATACTCGGCTTAGATTTGAGACATTCCCATAGACATGCTTGAGGGTTCCCCATAGCTCTTTTGCCTTTTCACAATAGGAGTAGGCTTCAAGATTGAAGCTTCAAGAGATCTTTGAATGGTGGCAAGAACGGACTAATCTTCTTGGAACGACTTAGCTTCTTCGGCCTTGGTCTCTTCAGCCTTCTTCTCTTATTCCCCGGCGGCTTCCTTTGGCTTGAACTCTTCTTCAACATGAGCCCAAAGACCTCGACCACACAGCGCCGTCCGAGTGGTAGCATCCATGGTAGTTCTCTCCTTTTAATGTTAACCGGAATGACCAAGGACTTCATAGGATCCATGGTAGAGTATAACTGGTAGCGGATTGAAGGAGATGGAGAGATGACAGAACAAATTGGAGAGTGTAGAGTTTAGTGAGTAGAAACTTGAGAATCGAGTAGAGAATGAAAGAATATAGCCCTAAAGCTCTGATAGCATGTTAGAATATGCGGATTTAGACTAGAGAATGAGTGGAGAACATAGAGAACTTTGGAGAGAAATGAGAAATCGATTTCATTGCTTAGAAAGGTTAAGGTACATAAATGGAGGCTACAATCTTTATATAGAGAGTAAGAGAGTGAGACTAGCTATTAGAAACCCTAGAGAAAAGCCCAAAATAGGAAGGAGGCACCGCTTTTCCCAAGAAGGGACGACAAAGGTGAGGACCACTTTGTGATCCACACCACCGACGTCACCTTATCTTGATGCACTCCTCTACTTCATTTGAACACTCGAATGGGCCTTAAGACTTTGAAGCCACTCTCTTCTCTTATGACAAAGCCCTCCACATCCTTTACCTCTCCTCGGCCTTATTAGTCGCTCGTCCGTACGGATGGTACGGACGTACGGACGTCCGTACGGATGGTTGGTGTTTTATTCATCTTGATCAATACCCACGTTGTAGCTACTTTTAAATAAAAGTTTATAACTTGTCCACCATATAGTCCAATTTAACGATCTTCATCATCTCCACAAAAACTCTAAATTATGTCCACGATAATACATTTAATTTTGTCTTGCACTAAAGTTCACAATCTATGGACAGTATGTTGTCCACCGATACAATAACTCATGTCCACGATAACAATAGAAACAACTGTATTCAAGAATTGCTTATGACGGATGTTTCAACTGTACACTCGTTTCCCAATGTTTTTATATATTAAGACGTGTTTAGATTTTCTTTTTTTTAGGTGTGTTACAACTTCCAACCCTCTTGCTTGTTATTTAGAGAGCCTTAAACTTGTTGGTAAAGAATATAATCATGGTGAGGCTATCATATTGTTGTCCTCACAATTTTACAATTTTTATCCCAATCATAGGTTACCCACCTAAGATTTGTTTAGCCTTATCATTAGTTCTTATATCTTTGGGTAACTTAGAGTACGGTATAAAATTCATGAGTATATTCAAGACTAGCCTTCACCATTCCGAAGACCCGCTGGATGTGGTTTGGATAGTATTTTATGACATTTTCTGCATGGAGTCAGCCTTGGATGGAACTAATGACACCCTGGACAAATATAAGCGTTCTTTCACCATGGTTGCAACTGTTTGTGATAATTGCAACTCCGATGACCGCTGCCCTCGTTGTTTCTCATCGTGGATTTGTCGGAGATTTGTTAGAATGTATCCTTTTTGAAAATGTAATAGTTTTTATTACACTTTAATATGTTTCTTTTCCTCATATATCTATTGTCTACGGTTTATTTTGAATTCACGGTTTATTTCGCATTCCGTACACATGATTCACTTCCCATATAAATCATTTCCAAAACATCATATTGGGTTTTTACGGACATACTTTGCCCAACAATTAACAAAAAATACCCCACCATTAATAAATAAACATACTTCGTCCAATAATAATCAGAAAACACCCCCATTAGTCATCTATATTGGGTTTTTGCACGTCGCCCTATTGTGTCCAATAAGTATGCATGTAGCACATTTGTTTGGTTTCGCCCTCTTTCGTCCACTGCCCTGTTCAAAATTTAAATTTGGATGTAATCTCGAACTGAATGTCCCTAAAAGTTAGTAACTGTAAATCCAAAAATAATTTTACTTACTCTAGTCTCTCCTTGAGATGGTATCCTCACGTTACAAGGCCTTCCTGGCCCTCTTTTTGTATTTGGCGGGTTTACACTAAGTGAGGTTAACCAATCAGGTACATCTGTGTCCATATCCCGTGCTGGGGGCCTAATGTTCACATCCCACAATTTCCTTCATTCTTCAGCTGACCAATATTTTCCCACAAAAAAATATATGACCTAGTATCCCTATTGCAGCCAGGGAATGAAAACAGGAAACCATCAAAACATCAAACACAAGGCAGGTGCATGTATTTATCTCTAGGTCTACTGTAAAAACACATCCATCACCTCCGTTGAGTTGGTAGATGCTCTGGCTCGAAGCTATAACACCACAATCAGTTGCATCTCTAAGATGGTCAATTAGCATGTCTTCGATATATGGTGTGCATCTTGTCATCGCCTTACATGCATCCTCACGCCTTTCACAGAACCATCTCATCAAACTGTTCTAATGAATTCAAGCATTGTCACAACCGGATAGTCAAGCGGGTACACCTTTTTCAATTCCGCATAAATCACTTTATGTCTATCAGAGACGAAGACAAGTTTGTCATCATCCAGGAAAAATTGTTGTAACTGCATAAAAAACCATGTCCACCCGGTCGTGTTTTCTCCGTCTATAACTCCAAATCCCAGGGGGAATATCGAGTCTTCGGGGTGTAGCCCCTCCAAATACTTTGTGTTAAGTCTGTAACCATACGGTTTTCCAATCTCAATGTTTAGCCCCATATAAAGTATCATCTTGAGGTGTAACCCCATGACAAAGTTTAATCAAGTTATAACCACATTTTGTTGACCTTTTTTGTTGACTTTGACGGTTTAACTTAACGGCGTTACTTTGCTGCTAACGTGGCGCCACTGTACTGTTGACTAGACGCCATTGTCTTGCTGACGTGGCAAGTGGTGCTAAATTAAACTAAAAACATTAGTTGAGAGTAAGATTCGAATCTGGATGGGGCACCTGGATACAACACATTAACCACTAGGACACGTTAATATTTTGTGATATATTGGACAACACTTTAATATATCCTATTCCGTTTGTCTTCTTTTGCAACGTAATGATTAAAATAGAAAAACTAAAATAGAATTCATAATTTGATTATAAAAGTTATGAATATTAAATATGGTTTATCACGGGAAAATTATGAAATCACGTTTTTGGCGGAAAATTACAGAATCATGTTTTTTGGCGAGAAAATTACGGAATCACGTTACTTTGTGATTCCGTAATTTTTCCACCAAAAAACGTGATTTCATAATTTTCCCGTGATAAACCATATTTAATATTCATAACTTTTATAATCAAATTATGAATCAGATTGGAAAACCGTATGGTTATAGACTTAACGCAAAGTTTGTGGGGGGGCTACACCCCGACGACCCGAGAATATCTGGTAATTTCCATCTTCTCCACTAGCTGCAACCAGGCAGCTTTTATACTTCCCTTTCGTATGTGTCCCATCTATAACAATTACCTTTCTTAAGTACTTATAACCAACTATCGATGCCCCAAAGGCGAAGAATACATACTTAAATACGGTCAATCGTTCATTGTTTATGGGTGCTTTGATCGTGGACAACGTTCTAGGATTTGTGCTTCTCAGTAGGTATAAGTACGTAGACAAGAATTTATAACCATGATCCTCTTCACCTTGAGCTCTATGCATTGCAAGCTCTTTTGCATACCAAGCTTTTATGTTGGAAATCGTTACATTAAACTTTGTTAAAACGATTTCAGGTAGTTCACTGGCCTTAGGACCCCTCTTCCCATGCACATATTTCGACTTGAGAAGATCAGCTAGTATTGTTGTCGTTGCCTTTTTCCCGTAATGAGATCTTGATCCCACATCACAAGTATGTTTAGAGTTGCCATTCTTATTTCAATGTTTTCCGAATTTTCGTGTTCCTTCACAAATATTCTCCATGAACATTTTTTATCGTCGCATATGGCTATAACTCGTCCCTTATCGGAAGCACTTACCATAAAGTTGAATAACCTTTTCAGAGAATACAATGACAGTGCCTTATACAACTCATTCTTAGTCTTGAAAACTTTTCCAACATATATTGCATCTCCGCCTTTCTTCAGATTCATGTTCGCTGTGTCATTTATCAAACGCATTGCGTTATCATGGAATGGTTGTGCATCGCATCTCAATGTTTCATCATCCTCTGCTAACCCAATTATAGCCATAGCTACATCAGATTCCCCACCGCTGCATTTTCCGCCTTCTAGTGCTACACTCTCAATCAACGATCCAATCTTAGTTCGGTCAGTCTTTGTGGACACATTATAGTAGCCAAATCTCCTCAGTCTGTAACTTCTTCATTTGCATTTTGGTCCATGAGCTGCAGTTCCTTGTTGATCCCAAGGCTGAAACTAATCCCAAAGTTTAAGCGTTCATCATTTCCACCGTCAATTACAGTAACCACTGCATTATTATTTCTTTCTATCTCTTGAACATCGTTTTTAATCCAAAGGCTTAGGTTGTTACTAACAAGTGCATTACTTTCCTTTATCGGGTCTGATTCCTGTCTATCTCCTTCTTCATTTCCATGTTGGTCCATGTGGTGCAGTTTATTGTTGATTCCAAGGCTGAAACCAACCCAAAAGTTCAAGCTTTCATCATTTTCAGCCTCCATGCCTGTAACCACTGCATTATTATTTCTGTTCATCTCCTAAACGTCATCGTTAATCCGAAGGCTGAAGTTATTACTAACAAGTCCAGTCCTTTCCTCTATCCAGTCTAATTCATGTCTTGTGTCTTCTTCATTAGCATTTTTGTCCATAAGCTGCAGTTCTTGGTTGATCCCAAGGCTGAAACCAACCCCAAAGTTCAAGGTTTCATCATTTCCAGCCTCCATGCCCGTAACCACTACATTATTATTTCTGTCCATCTCTTGAACATTATTGTTAATCCGAAGGCTGAAGTTATTACGAACAAGTCCACTCCTTTCCTCTATCTCGTGTGAATTTTGTTTTGTGTCTTCTTCTTTAGCATTTTTGTCCACAAGCTTCAGTTCCTTGTTGATCCCATGGCTGAAACAAATCCCAAACATTAAGCTTTCATCATTTTCATCCTCCATGCAAGTAAATTATTACCTTTGTCCATCGCCTAAACATCATTGTTAATCCGAACGCTGAAGTTGTTACTAACAATTTCACTCCTTTCTTCTATCGGATCTTTGATTCCTGTCTATATCCTTCAACATTGCTTATCCTTCTTTCCTCCAAATCGATTATGCCTTTATCCCTCAACATTTTTCCTTCATCAACAACATTTTTCCCAATTTGTCTGCAACATATTGTATAAGGATCCAGTCGTTTGGATAATCTTTGTCTATTAGTTCTGTCATTTTGTCAAAATCGTACTCTAAGGACTCGTTTTCGCTATTATTGTCAACATCTTCTGCATATTCATCAGTCTTCGTCTTTAAGTGGTCAGCTTCCATTTTGTCAACATCTTGTAAGAAATCATTATCCTCGAAAGTCAGGTGTTGCCCTCCGTAGTCCCAAAATTGGTCTACCTCTTTTGTCCCCCTTCTTTGTAGAGTAATTTCAAAGTTTGAACGGTGGAAAACTTCTTCATGTTCCACCGCCCTTAAGACATCTTGTGTTCCTACTGATTTATATGGTTTTCCTCTGCCATCCTTCGTCCCATTATCATCACTCTCTAGCCTTATTTCACTTTCGTAATATTCTTCCTCCTCCAGACGGCTTGTATCAAGACCATTTTCTTCAACCACTCCTTCTTTATCCACCCTTTTTTCCTTCATTGTCAAAAACATATTTAGTCCTTTCTTTTCCTCTCTTTCTTTCTTGAACCTGCCCAAACCATAATCGTTGTCTATCTCAACTGGGGGCATCTTCAGTTGTGTGAAGACTTTTTCCTTGCCCTTGCACCAATTGATGAGATGGACAAAATGCTTTTCCATTGACAACCCAAACGCATGTGCCACCTTCCCTTCAAATTCTTTGAACTTTTCAGTTACACGTAACTTCAGACACTTCGCATATGTATCACTACAAACTCGAAAATGCCACTTTCCAAATTTGAGACATTCCCAATCCCCCGCAGTAAACATCACCGACTGGTTCATTTGTTTAACTTTTGTCTACCTGCATGCATTCACATGAACATTCATAAGCGATTTAGGAATCTTGAATTTTCACTGCTACAACCACATATGGACCACTACATTTTTTCCAACCTTAAATCATCAGTATTACAAAACCAAAAATTAACTATACCTTCTTTATCCCTGCTCTTCAAAATTCCTCTTCAATTCCGTCCACATATTTTTTTATAACGATTTAAAAATTTTCTCTCCTCTCATTTTTATGTCCTTCTAAAGAAGATTAATCTGTAAATTTCGGCTAAAAACCTTTATCTTTTCATTTTCCCTATAATCGTACACTCATTAATTATTGTCTTGTCACAGCTGCTCAACTTCCCTCCATCTTTTTTTTAAATAATTTCAAATCTTATGCTCTATTAATTTAAGGGTTACATACTATGTCCATCCTTTCACTTCTTTGTTCCATCCAGTCCATTTGATTGAAAAATTAATGGACAACTACTTCCAGAATAACTCTCCTTTTATTACTTAACTTCTTTTCTACAATAAATGAACTACTATTTCCACATTCCTTTATTTTCATTTCATCTTAACTATCATGCTTCATGTTCCTCTAGATTTCATTGTCGACTTTTTAGCTTATCTTCTCATTTCGTAAATTCTCCCAATTTTGGTCATTTATATCGATTTGCTCACCTCATTGTCTCAAATCCTTCCATGTAGGGAAAAAACTTCAATTAAAACAAGACCTTCAACTCTTTCCCTCACCTTCCTGTAGTCCTGGATCTCTTCTTCAAAAACTCTGTCACACAGGGGCATTATCATTCGAAATCGACACCCTCTACCATTAGAAAATGTCATTCCCTCTAACCGTACGAATAAGGTGTATATCAGACAAGTTTCTTTGCTTCCCATGGTAGAATGGAAAATATTCCCTTATTACAAAGATATGCAACATATTACATATATTCTCGTTTGTTTCCTTAGAAAAAATTATGATATATATATATATATAAGTTCCTTTCTTCAAAATACCTTAGAAGAAAAACAAGTTTTTCTACATAATTAACTGAATCAAAAATATTATTCTTTGCTTCCCATGGTAGAATGGAAAATATTCCCGTATTACAAACATATGCAGCATATTACATATATTCTCGTTTATGTTTCCTTAGAAGAAATTATGATATATATATATATATATATATATATATATATATGTTCCTTTCTTCACAATACCTTATTGTATGCATTGTAAGATGAGGCATATACGCATTGGAAAATCAAAAAATTGGTTGATAAAAACACTCGGATCGGATAATAAAAGCACCATGTAAAAGCAAAATATTGCTTGATATTTATACCCGGACATAAAAGCATTTATTCAAGTAGAACATTGATATATCATGGTTTTTACCCGTTTTTAGCCATGATATATGTCTTGTTTTCAGAGTCATTCTTGTGTTTTTGTAGTCTTTTTGAGTCTTTAGCACGTGTGGAGCATTTTGGTGTCCGTTGAATAATTTCCCACCGTTGGATTGAGCTCAAATTTGGATACAAGACAGATCTATGGATTAGCTTTCATTTGGAAGTGGTTTAAGGCCATTCTAACGGTGCGATCAAAGGTTATGCCAGTTTTCGTGAAGACAGTCCAGTCTGGCGAGCACAGAGTCCTGGTATCGACCGACACCAACCCAGTATCGATCGACACCGACATCAGGAAAAGAAAACACGTGATTTTACAAGTTTGAAGAGTCTGCAACTTGGCCCAGAATATTCTATTATTTACAATTAAGCCCAGAACGTGTTTTAGCATTATATTTAGGGTTTTTAGCCACTTTTAGGAGAGACTGGATTTTATTCATTATTCGGGTTTTGAGAGAGGGAGAGAAGTCAGAAACTCTGTTCCTGAGAGAGAAGATTTCGAACCCTTGTTATTCCTTACTCTACTCTTTTATGCAATCTATTTTATTCATAATGTTTGCTTCATTCACCATGTCTGAGTAGATTCCTTGTTAGGTTTAGGGTTTTTCAAAGGTGTTTGATGAATTGTTAGGTTGATATAAATTGATTAGAGAAATTCAATAGAGTTCTTCATCTAGACTTGTGATTACTGCTTATTCTAGCTTCATAACCTAGAATCTGATCTCAGGTTGTTTGATTGGCACGAAAGTGTGATTGATTGCCTGAACTAGTGTTAGATGAGCAAAAGACCTATTCACAAAGATTTGGCTTAGGATTTTGTCAACAATTGAACCTGATCATTAATGCTTGTTTGAATTCATAGGATTTGCAAAGAAATTTGGAATTCTAGGTTTAGACATAGATAATCTTCGCAGCGACGGTTGGTTGATTTTACATTTGTGTTTCAAGTTTAAGAACAGTGCTTAATATCCTCCTAACATTCTATTTGATCTGCAATTCTGATTTACCAGAGAATTTCCCTAGACTTAGCGTTTTTCCTCTATTGATTTTACAACTACTTTTAATCGTTTGCTTATTTCCTGCATTACTTTGTTCGCTTAGCTTAATTCGAGTCTTATTATCTATTGAGTGAATTCTTGAGTCTTTGTGGTTCGACCCCTCGAATACTACAGCTACTGCTTAGATACTTTAGGGTATTATATTTGAGCATATCAAACATCTACCACAAGTTTGTAAGCTTCCATCTGTTTTGGGCAAAGTATCAGGATTTGCTACGGCAATATTGAGAAATTTCTCCAATAAAGCGTTCACGAACACTAGAGAACTTGGTGTCTTGTCCAAAGTTTTTGTTACTTGAGAGTTGAGAGTGGCAACACATTTGTTGTGGTGCCAACAAAATGGCTCCTTACAAACAACGAGGAAAGAATTCTCAGTCTCCATTTTCGTTCCTTCTTCCTTTCCCTCCAAAGAAGGAAACCTATGTTATCATATGGGGGGTAAGAAGGAAACACTCTAGAAGGACAATAGATTGGCGAAATGACCTATACTTGCAGAGTTGGAAGGCATTCAAAGATCATATGGTTTATAATCTCCTCGTCAGCTACACATATAGGCCCTTATCACTACCAATATGAAGATAGTAGAGGTGTTGACAAGATGTTAAAAATCCCGAGATGCATAGCCACACAAAGTGTTTTAACTTTCGTGTAGTTTTCAGTTTCCATACTTGCGTCTTTAGTGCCAAAACACTTGGGAATAAAGTCACAAGCATGACGAGAAAAGGCCCTCACAGCTCCATATCATGATTTGACATAAAATTTCTGACTTACTAAGGGTCCAATAATATCCTTCGTTCAAGGTATTGTGGCTCAATTTAATCCCTATAATCTTCCGGTGGAAAGAGTTCCCTGAGACGATCGAGCTTCCATTGTTTAGTCCAAAAATGGATTACCGTGTTGACGAAAATTAGCGAGTCTCTCTCAGATGACAAACGTTTTGGTGGGAGTGTCAACGTGTGCGGGAACCACAGCTCCAATTTTCCCAAAGTCCGATACAATTGTCTTTTGAACACTTGATCTTAGTATTGGCTTTGCGGCCAATACACTTTGCCATCCATTCGATGGTCAGTTAGGTGTTTGAATCTCCATCTGATTGATATATCAAAAATACCTTCCCTTAAGAGCTCGGCGACAAAGGGAGTCAGGGAACTGGATCAATCACTAGAGTTGCTTCGCCTATAAGGCGAGATTAAAATCCTCTAAAGATTTAAAGCCTTGGCCTCCTTTGGAGGTATGCTCACACATATTGTCCTATGATATCCAATGAATATTTCAAATATGTACTTATTACTTCACCAAAAATTGGCAACTGCACTTTTCAATTTGACACAAGTGGCTTTTGGTAGGAGAAAACACAACATTACGTATAACGGAAGAGCTGGTGCCACTAACTTGTTCATAATTTCCTTCCCTCCTTTGGAGAGAAATTTTGATGACCACAAGTTGACCCGTTTTTAAAGTCTCTCCCTTACAAAAGCAAATAATTGAGCCTTAGATCCGTGAATTTTTTCTTGAATTCCCAAGTATGTACATATTCCTCCTTGAAAAATTTCCACAATTGTTTTAATTTCAGTCCAAACATTACCAATGATTTGGTGAAATTAATCTCTTGTATCGAAGTTGCTCCATATGCGCAGATAATGTCTATCACCTCTTTGCTTTGGTGTGGCTCCACCTTACAAAAGAATAGATTATCATCAGTAAACATCAGTAAACAAAAGGTAGGACACTTACGAACTCGCACACGGATTTCAAAGGTATTGATATTTTCAGTTAATTTTGGCATCTCTAATCTGAACAATGAGAGCTTTCATACATAATATAAAAAGGTACGGAGAAATCGGGTCGCCTTGACGAATTCTCCTTGATGTTTCATAATTAGCACTCTATATGAAACAAATTTGATACACTGCATGATCCATCCTATCCACCTTTGATCATAACCCATTTCCTCATTAGAGCTTGTAGGAAGGGTCATTCCACTCGGTCATATGCTTTACTCATGTCAGTTTTAATGGCCATAAACTTCTTCCTGTTAGCGAGATTCGAATTAAGGGCATGAAAATTCTCTTGTGCTATATGAATGTTATCCACAATTAACATTCCTCCTACAAAAGCAGATTGAGTCTCGGAGATATGATTCAGGAGATACTGCTTGAGTCTCAGGTTCATAATTTATGAGATAACCTTGTATTTAACATTATATAAACGAATAAGTCAAAATTCCGCCATTCTCCCGCGGTCTATCATTCCTAATATAAGGAAAATATTTGTCTTGTTTAGCTTTTCATCAAACAAATCGGAGCTAAAGAAAGTCTTGACCAACTTTGTTAGAGACCCTTTAACAATTCCCCAAAAATTTTGGTAGAACAGTGCAATAATTTCATCAGGTTCCAGGCCTATCTGAAACACCCAAAGTCATTTTTGTCAATTTTACACTTAGGCGTTTTTGGCAATTTCCGATTTTTCTTAACATTCTCAGTGTTCGTTCTTTAATTCGACAGAAGCATGCATAAACTGAATTTATTAGGTTTCCAAAATAGGTTCTAGCACAATGATAAGTTTGCTAGTAAGCTATTATATTGTTTAACACTAGACCAACATTATTTGAACATAAAACTACCCACATTTTACCATCCTTCCCTTCCTTTCCTTAGTCTTTACGAACTGGTCAGCCACAATAGGTAACATAAACATTACTTTCTTTTCCTGGATCCAAATAGGAGGCGTAAGCAAACGAATTTTCTTAGTGGAGCGGTCGTCCCGTCTCACTAGGCTTTTAGTCATAGATCCGCAACCAACGATCAATTTCCTAAGCCTATAATGCAAGTCATGACATTCTTAACATTCACTTAGTAACCGTTCGCATAGAACAATCACCTAACATTCTTAATATGGTACCATAAATATTCACACATGACAAGCAACATTCGCAATATTAAAGACTTAGAAAAATCATGCAAGAAACGAAATCTAGACTTAGCGACAATCATACACTCACCTCGAATTCACAAACTTAGGTTTTTCTAACACCTCTTGATGCTTAATTCTCGACAGATCTACAGTTCCCTCGACGATCTACGGTTTTTCCTTGACAGAAACCTTGGATCTCCCATGATAAACAAGTAACACTGATCATATCACCCTTCCCTCGATGATACTTAACGTTTTATTGATAAACACAAAGTCAGTATCAAAACTTACCCGAATACTCGATAATCGTCCACCGATCACCGATGCTGAATGTAAGTTTCTTTTCAATTCATCACAGTTTGTCGCCGTACCTCGACATAAACATTCGTTAATGATTAGATCATCGTTTCCTTCGATGATACTAAAGAGGAATACCGATAACACTTAGTAAATCGATACTTACCCAATTTTCCACGATCGTCCACGATAGATCCTCGCTAACCACGTCAATCCTCGATCACGAATAACAAATTTTCACTGTTTTTCGACGATCGGCTGCAGAAACTTGACAGAATCGCACCGTGGTTCTTTAAGAGTTCTTAAGTGTTTGCTTAGGGTTTTCGATGATCACGTCTCTTTATAACACTTAGGGTTTTGCGATTATTTACCCTAATAATCACTCAAATTATCATACCATGGCTGGGCCGAGCCATTGAGCCCAGTCTTGACAGTTGTCCAAGAATTCTCGACAAGGGTTCATCGATCCACGACGCTGGCCCGTGGATCTTCGATGTCGGCCCACGAATCCTCGAAGATTTTTGATTCCATATAACACTTATCCGATTTTATTCAAAGTTTCCTTAATTTCTTCGGACATTATCCATTTTATCCGTATCTTATCCGTTTTCTTCCGAAGATTTTCCATTTCTGTCCGAACATTCCATTTCTGTCCAAACCAATCTTGTCCGAATGTGACTCCCTCGACCAATCACGCGGATTTCTCAGAATTCTATGTCCGAACTTAGTTTTTCTCAATTATTTAGATAATTTATTTAGATACTTAGTTTTTCTCACTTTCATTACTTCTTCCGGTTCCCATGTTGTTTCCTCTTGACCATCACAGTCCCAAACAACTTGAATCAACTTAACCTTTTTCCTTCGGTCCGTCCTCAGCTTTATTCTGATAACCCGAACCGGTCTCCCAACAATTGTCATATTTTTTTGTAAATCTGGCGGAGGTTCGGATATGACATTTTCAAGATGTGTCAATTCTTGTGAAAAGCTTTCAATTCTTGTGGCAATTCCAACCTTTAAGCCACTGGACCGATCCTTTCCAAAATTCGAAATGGTCCCATGTACCTCATACTTAACTTTGTGTTCAACACCGCACGATCCTTTTCCTTGTAAGTGACCGTCATGAGATAAAACATATCTCTCACTTGGAATTCCAATTCCCTTCGGTGCTTGTCCGTATAACTCTTTTGTCGATCCTGAGCTTCTTTCATCTTGATCTTTAGGACGTTGATTCTTTCTGTTGTTTCATCCACAAAGTCTCGACCATAAACACTTCACTCCCCCACTTGTGTCCAACATAGGGGCATTCGGCAAGGTTGTCCGTACAATGCCTCAAAGGGTGACATCCCAATGCTTGCTTGATAACTATTGTTATAAGCGAATTCAGCTAAGGGTAAGTGTTCTTCCACTTACCTCCCCAATCCAAGACACTTGCTCGCAACAAATCCTCAAGCGTCTGAATTGTTCGTTCGAACTTTCCATCTGTTTGCGGATGATAAGCTGTACTCATGTGAAATTTGGTTCAGAACCTTTTCTGTAGCGCTCTCCAAAACGCTGAAGTATACTTTGAATCTCGATCTGACATTATACTCGCTGGTACACCATGTAACCGAACGATCTCTTTCACATACAACTCCGCAAGTTTCTTCGCATTATCCTTCCTATTCAGCGCAAGAAAGTGTGCCAACTTGGTCAGCCAATCCACGACGACCCATATCACATCTTTCTTATCACAAATTGGCAATCCTGTGGTAAAATCCATAATTATCATGTCCCACTTCCATTCGGGAATGGGTAAACTACGTAGCAATCCAGCCGGATTTTGATGTTCAGCTTTAACCAGATTACATGTTTGACACGCAGCCACCCACTTAGCAACATCGGTTTTCATACCTTTCCAATGGTAATACCGCTTCAAGTCTCGATACATTTTTGTGGATCTTGGATGTATCGAAAACTTGGACTGATGTGCTTCTTTAAGAATCTCGTCACGAAGATTTTGATCCTTCAGAACACACACTCGGCCATTCACCAAAATGGTTCCATTGTTCGAAATTTGACACTCGGTCTTATCATTCTTTGACCATTTGATAAGATCCTCGTCCTTCTCTTGTACCAACCGAACACAACTTAGCAAATCCGCTTGATCCACAACACCTAAGCCCAATGGATCCAAATCGTCGGACAAAGCTGTTAAACGCAAGTCTTCGACTATGTTTACCCAGACTTCTATGTCCTTTTCGACATCCACGGCCGTCCTCTTCCGACTTAGTGCATCCGCAACTAAGTTTGCTTTACCCGGATGGTAAGCAATCACAAGATTGTAGTCCGCGACTAACTCCATCAGACGTCTTTGACGTAAGTTCAATTCCGGCTGAGTGAAGATATACTTCAAACTCTTATGATCCGTGAAAATCTGAACTTTCCCACCATAGAGGTAAGAACGCCAAATCTTCATAGCGAACAACACTGCCGCCATCCCAAAATCGTGGGTAGGGTAGTTTCCTTTGTGTTTCCTTAGTTGCCTCGATGCATAAGCAATCACTTTCCCTTTTTGCATCAATACACAGCCTAAACCCATCCTTGATGCATCCGTGTATACCACAAAACGTATATTCGGCTCCGGTAAAGCTAACACTGGAGTACTCGTAAGCATTTCCTTAAGCTTCGAGAAACTGTTTTTGCAATCTTCTGTCCACACAAAAGGAGTGTCTTTCTGAAACACCCCATTCTTAAAATTTCCCCGAAAGAGCTTGTTTCTACTCGGATCACCAAGTAATCCGAACATTTATTCCTATTTTAAGGGTCGATTCTTTAAACATTACATATTCAATGGACATTCTGAGTTTCTTTAAATTAGTCGTTATGTTAGCGGAAGACTTAGAAAATATTTGAACATAAAACTGAATTTCTTTATTTATCGACAAAGGATTCGATACACTTGCGAGAGTTTTCACTACAAGTATAATACGATCCCCGTAATCTAGTCTAACACACCACACTCTCTTCTCAGCAACGCGGCTTGGGCGCCTAAATGCGATCTTTTCCACGATCACCATCTTTTCCTAAAACTAACGAGTATAAGTACTCCGAGATTTATCAAGGATAGGTCAATGCAGATGATCGAATGAACGATTCTACATGAACATGCAAACACGGCAAACACTCGTGTTATCCCCAAAGATAATCTGTAAACAATCAAGCAGAATTAAGAATTTCGAACAAGAGATAACAAGTTGTTTAAACCACATCGCTCCCTCAACGAAATCGTCGAACGTCATCGGAGGAATCCGAGAGTTCACGTATCCAGGCCTTGGTCACGGCGTAAGCACCTACCTTTGCCTCTCTCGCTGTCGGCTCCGCGGCTATCTTGAGTTCTCGTGAAGCGTTTAACTCCATTCTCGAAGATTCCTTGAACACTCGTGTTTCTCTCGAAGATTCTCACTCTTTTAAAATATTTATTCCCGTTCCTTGAACTTTGGAATTTTCTGTGTGATTTTGTGTATCCGAACAATGAACGAGTGACGTTTAGTTATAGGTGCGGGGTTGGGTACCGTTTTCTTGGCGAAGAGGCGTGTTCGCATGAACATGCGTCCGTTCGATATGCCGTGTCCCCTTACTCATGCCCGTTAGCACACTAACCGTCCAACCGCTCAAACGTTCGTCCAACCGCTCAACTGTTCGGTCAACCATCTAACCATCCCAGTAGCTGGTCGAGCTAAGGTGAGCTGACCGAGCTATGTTCAGTCCACGGTAGCTACTGTCAGTCCATGACAGTTTCCTCGAGCTAGCCGTAGCATTCCTATAGCTGCATGTAGCCTTCATCGAGCTGCCTTCAGTTTTCTTCTTCAGTCTTTTTCCCGACCTTTCTTTATTTTTCTTCGAGGGTTTTGGCCAAGTATTTCTTCTTTTGACTTAACCTTTGTTTGCGGACCATATGACGAGTTATCTTCGACAAGTTTTCCTTTGTCCTCGATCATGGCCCGTTCGGCCAATCCTAACGCAGATCGAGGATGTTACACTTTCCCTGTTAATTGAGAAAACTCCTTATTTCCGAAGCGTTCCTTGGCTTTGGCCAATCTTTGATTGACTTAATCTTTTCCGGAACCACGAACACTCCTTTGTCCGAGACCACATGGCCCAAAAATCCGATCTGCCTTTGCCAAAAGCTAGACTTGCTAAGCTTGGCTAACAGCTTATGCTCCATTAGTTTACTCAGCACTTTATTTACGTGAACCGAGTGATCCTCCACGTTCTTTGAGTAAACCAAGATATCATCTATGAAGATGATCACGAACTCGTCCAAGTATTCCCTGAATACATTGTTCATGAGTTTCATAAATGCTGCAGGAGCATTCGTCAGCCCGAATGGTATGACAACATATTCGTAGTGCTCGTACCTAATCCGAAAGGCCGTCTTCTGGATATCCGATTCTTCTATCGGAATATGATCGTAACCTGATGCCAAATCCACTTTCAAGAAACAAGTAGCACCCTTGAGTTGGTCCAACAACTCGTCAATTCTTGGAAGAGGATACTTGTTTTTTACCATCACTTGGTTTAATATGCGGTAATCGATGCAAAGTCGAAAGCTTCCATCTTTCATCTTCACAAAGAGAACCGATGCACCCCATGGTGAACTACTTGGCCTTACAAAACCTTTCTCCATCAACTCACTTATAAGCTTTTTCAATTCAGCCATTTCTGCCGGTGCCATCCGATATGGATCTTTTGAGATTGGAGCCATACCAAGCTCGAGTTCAATAGTAAACGGATCTGAACGTGATGGTGGTAATCCGCTCAAGACTCCAAGTACTACTTCTGATCCAACTTCTATTGTTGTGATCGTGGCTATGTACGCTTCACATCCCTTCTCCATCATTTGCTCCGCTTGAGTTGCCGAGACAATCAAGCTTCCGGACGTTGGCCTAATTCCTTGATGCACCAACATCCCTTTTAGCGTCTCAAAGTTCACTCTTCCTTGATGACAATCCTGATGTGCATTGTGCTCTCCAAGCCAATCAATTCAAAGGATCACATCGTAAGACTTTACTTGGCTAATTACCAAGTCTGCTGGCATAACTACTCCGTAAATCATCACTGAAATGTTTCGGAGCTTTCCATAGGTCATCATCACTTGTCTACCAGCTGCCTTGACTAATCCGAAGACACTCTCAGGTTACTTTTGGAAACCACCTTTTCCAATCATTTTCGGACTCGCAAAACAATGAGTTGCTCCGGACTCAAACATAACATGGGTTGCCACACCACCCATGAAAATAGTCCCTGCTTATTCATCTAGAGTCGTAAAAACCTATTCTGAACAAGCAACACTCAAATTTCACACAGAAATTTACTTAGGTAAGTGATAAGACTTACAAGTGATCAGACGTGAAGTGCTTGGTCTATCTGACTCATCAGTCATAGCATACATCCGTGGCATGATTGGTTGCCTCTTTGGCGGTGGTGGCAGCTCCTCATTTGCATGTTTCCCAGTTTGCTGCACCAACTTAGGACAGTACGGTTTGATATGTCCTTCCTCACCGCAATGGTAACAAACCCGTGGATTCTCCCTCTTCTTTGGACAAGCATCAGACTTGTGGTCCTTGCCACTACACACAAAACACACACCTTGGTAGAGTCTGCACACACCCACGTGCATCTTCCCACACGTTGCACACGGTCGACGCTCACCCGATGGCTTTCCCAAAAAAGACTACTTCACCCAACCTTTCTTTTATCTAGCACCACCTCCGGATTTCCCTTGTGGTATCACCAGTGAACTCGCTTGTTCACCCAACAACTTGGCCTCTTCTTCCATGCCAGTTTCAATCATAGCTGCCTTTTTGACTAGCTCATCAACAGTCCGATAATTTTGAACAAGGAAATGTTTTCTGAGCTCAATCCACAGCCCACGTATAATCCAACGAACTTGGACACTCTCATCCTCAAGTTCACGTCCAGCATACTTTTTAAGACTGTTGAACTCAGCTTCATATTCTCTCACAGTTTTGGTACCTTGACGCAAATCCAAAAAGGCACCTTCAAGCCTATCTAAAGCTTATGGTGGAAAGTACTTAGTGCAGAATTCTTCACGGAAATTTTCCCACAACAATCCGGATTCATCAATCTTCCACACACTCCTTCCTACCAAGTATGAGCGTCACCTTCCAAGTAGTGGACATCAATGTCCTTTTTGTACTCATTCAGACATCGAACAGAAGCGAAATGCCTCTCCATTCGACTTCTCCACTCATCCTCCTCGATGGGATTAGCACCACCAGAGAAGTACTTGGTACCAAGCTTCTGCATTTGATCCATCACGTTAAGGTAAGTTGGGATCCTCGACAACATCACTACATCCTCCACATTCACGACTGGTGGTCCGTTCACTACTTGTGGATTCGCAACAGGAGGCACATTCACCACAGGCGGTTCTATCGCTTGCGTTGGTACCATTGATATATCATGGTTTTTACCCACTTTTAACCATGATATAAGTCCTTTTTCCGAGTCTTTCCGGTAGTTTTAGAGTCCTTTCAAGTTCTTTTCAGGATATAGGCCCATATGGAGCTAAATTGAGTTATTGGAAGCTTTTGAAGCAATCTGGAGTTGAAGCAGTTCGGGGAGCTGAAGCAGTTCGGGGAGCTGAAGCTCAGCATCGATCGACACCTGAGAAGCATCGATCGACACCTGAGAAGCATCGATCGACACCATTCATTTGGAAGAGACACGAATAAAGCTCCCAGTATCGATCGATACCATTTACAGTATCGATCGATACCATTTACAGTATCGATCGATACCAGCGATCAAAACTCGATACAAGTCCCAAAGATAAACCAGAAGGTTTCCTTAATTTTTGATTAGACTCCAAAAATGTGTTTTAGCTATATAATTAGGTTTTTTATCCTCCATAAAGGACACTTGTGATTTCTGGAGATAGAGTTTTTTGCAATTGAGTTTTTGGGAGAAGAACCTTGAACCCTTTTTGTATTCCTCATTTGGCAGGGTTTGGGGTTTGAGACCCCACCTCCCAACCCTTGGTCGTTGTTGATTTGGATTCTTTGTTTTTGCTTTTCGCAATTTGTTTCACCTCACTCATGATGAGGGAGAGTAGTCGGAATGGGGCTCTTTTTGGATGAAATATTTGGCCCAAAATTTTTGAGTTTCTTGAAGGAAAATACACTAACGTTTAGGCTTTTTAGGATGGCCTTTTTAGTCTCCTTCTTCTTCTTAATGGGCTTTAAATTCGCGGCCCAATTAGGAAAGATTATTCTAAAATACTCTCACTCGATCTCGCGACTCTCCGGGATCTCCTTGTTTCATTTGCTGGTTAGAGATGGCGACGCCAGCGGTGCAGCCAAGGCACATCAAAATGATAAATCAATCTAATATAGCCTAAAACTGTTCTTGCCTTACTCTCATCACCATTCCCAACCCCCATCTGCGCCGATTCTTCCTCCAACGCTATCAAATCCTCACCCAAGAAATTGTTTTCCTCCAAAATACCATATAGTATCATCTCTTTTTCCAAATCTTGCATTAATTGAATATGTTCCTCAGTGATTTCGTAATCACTGGAGACAATTTCATCAACTGGCATGCTCCTCTCTATTTTGCGCTACCTTTTAGTGGCTGGTTGTCCATCTCCCGGTCTTCCTCCGATGACGTGTAATCCTCAACAAGCAGTTCTTGTTCTCTTTAAAACAAATTTGACCGGGGATTCTTTAGAATAAAACAAAACTAAACCTCTGCTACAATCGTCTGGGTCAACTGTTTGAAGGTTATCGAAACCTTAACTTGCAAACATTACATATACAACTTGTCATATTTGGTCTCTAATTAAAATTAAAAACTTGGAGATTACATACGAAACATCTCTCCCGGCGACGGTAAGTGGTTCTTGCTCATGGCAGAGTTGGGAGGTTTGAGACCCCACCTCCCCATCCTTGGTCGTTTTTGATTTAGATTCTTTGTTTTTGCTTTTCGGAATTTGGTTCACCTCATGACAAGGGAGAGTAGCCAGAATGGGCTCTTTTTTTGGCTAAATCTTTGGCCTAAAATTTTTGAGCTTCTTGGAGGCAACTGTAGTAACGCTTGGGCTTTATAGGACGGCCTCTTTGCTCTCCTTTTTTCTTCTTAATGGGCTCTAAATTTGCGGCACAATTGGGAAAGTTTATACCATCTTACTCTCCACTCGATCTTAAGACTCTTCGGAATCTTCTTGTTTCATTTGCTTGGTTAAAGATGGTGACACTGACAGTGCAGCCAAAGCACACTAAAATGATCAATAAGTCTAATATGGTCCGAAACTGTTCTTGTCTTACCCTCATTACCATTCCTAACCTCCTCTGAATTGAAAACCTCCATATGCGCCAAATTTTCCTCCATCGCCATCAAATCCTCATCCAAGAGATTGATTTCCTCCAGAAGACCATCCAGTATCATCTCTTTTTCCAAATCTTGCATCGAATATGTTCCTCTATGGTTTCTTAATCTCTAGGAACAATTTCATCATCCGGGATACTCCTCTCCACTTCGCTGCCCTCTAGTGGCTAGTTTTCCATCTCCCAGTCTTCCTTCGACAACTTGTTATCCTCAGCAACCAGCTCTTGTTCTCTTTATAATAAATTTGACAGGTGTCTTTAATAAAACAAAGCTAAACCTCCACTACAACCATCCAATTCAACTGTTTGAAGGTTAATGAAACCTAGATAACTTGCAACGATTGCAGATACAACTTGTCATTTTTGATCTCTAATTAAAATAAAAAAACCTGGAGAATACATACGACACATCTCTATTGGTCGACGGTAAGTGGTTCTTGCTTATGCCTTTGGAGAGTTCCAAGCAATAATCCCTATTTGGAAGGGTTGGGGGTTTTAGACCCTACCTCTCCATCCTTGGTCATTGTTGATTTGGATTCTTTGTTTTTGCTTTTCCCAATTCAGTTCACCTAATGATGAGGGAAAGTACCCGGAATAGACCTTTTTTTTTGGCAAAATCTTTGGCTCAAAATTTGTGAGCTTCTTAGAGGAACCTACATTAACGTTTAGGCGTTCTAGGATGGCCTTGTTGGTCTCCTTCTTCTTCTTAATGGGATCTAAATTTGCGGCCTAATTGGGAGCGTTTATTCCAGCGTACTCTCCACTCGGTCCGCGACTCTTCGGGATCTCCTTGTTTCGTTTGCTTGGTTAGAGATGGCGACGCCGGCAGTGCAGCCAAGACACACCAAAATGATCAATCAGTCTGTAATATGGTCAGAAACTGTTTTTTTTCTTACCCTCATCACCATTCTCAACCTCCTCTAAATTCAGAACCCCCATCTGCGCGAATTCTTTCTCCATCTTTCTCAAATCCATATATCTTCAGAAGACCATACAATATCATCTCTTTTTCTAAATCCTGCATATGTTCCTTTATGATTTCCTAATCACTGGGGACAATTTCATCATCTGGGGTGCTCCTCTCCATTTCGCTGCCCTCTAGTGGCTGGTTTTCCATCTCCTAGTCTTCCTTCGACAACGTGTAATCCTCATCAAGCAAATCTTGTTTTCTTTTCTCTAGAGTGATCAGACATGCCAGCTCATCTTCTCCGCTTGTGGCCAAGGGTAAACCTGAGCCTTAGAATTGAGGATGATAGGAGATGAGCTATGAATCACCGATACCAGAGACAACCCACTTCCATCAGAGCTAGTTTCTTCTTCCACAATTTTCCCATTTCCTTTCTCAAGGTCTGTTTTATGGGAATTAGGGTTTGTTCTCCCCTTCTTGCTTGAGGTTGGGGAGACTTCTTTAGTTTCTCCAGTTCTTTAAACTGTTAAGATATATGGGCTTCTAACTCAAAACCAACTGGTCATGAATGGAGAAACCCATGTCCCTTATATATTAGTCAAGATACCTTTCAACCTTGGATGTGCGATATTAATCCCTAATACGCCCCATCGAGATGATGGCTCCTTGACCATTGATCTCGATATGTTTGGACTTGAGGAACATTCAGGCCGGATTGATGATTGGACCAAATTTGGGTTGGATAGGGTTGGACTATGTGGATCGGGCTCTGATACCATGTTAAGTTAAATGGATTTCCAACTCAAAACCAATTAGCTATGAGTGGAGTGGCCCATGTCCCTTATATATTAGTCAATAACCATTCCAACATGTAAGATATTAATCTCTAATATAGACTAGGGTCACTTCGTTGCAGAGAACGTATACGTAGAGGTGATTTGTTGGGGATGATGCACATGAAAATCATGGAAATACTTGAGGTTCGAGTGGCAATTCTCACGTGGTAAATCAGTTCCATCCGGTTCTCTTCGCTTCCGTTATCCATACGAGGAGAAAGATGAGATCTCGTTAGATTGTCAGGGCTTTATGCTGACATTCCAGCCTAATCCATTATGTTGGTCCCGGTGAGAAAGATTTCTAGAGGAATGATAGCTTGTGTGGATCTTCGACCAGAGTCGGAGTGGAGGGTCCCAAAATGCTCTTCACCAAAATAGTATTTGTATCAAATGCAAATAAATAGAAGATAACAAAAGAAAAATTAGAATATGGGGATAAAGACCAAGTACAAATAAGACGGAAAGGTTACCGTTTGTAGACCAAGTTTAAGTATAAGGAAATCAAGAACATTGCTTGCCTTATCCAAAAGTTTTTAGGAAATTGTTGGAGACTTGGCAGAAGAGGCGGCCACATCTATGCATAGTAGAATCTGGTATCAAATAAAGGTAACACTTCCTTAGAGCTAGCAAAGGTAACGACATGGACTTACCACTGTCAATGGTCTTGCACGTCAGATGCTCCTTCAGCAGTACTAGTCATCACATCTTCTACCTGAGAATATTAAGAGGTCAAGATATATGTGGATAATATCCGTTTGTAATCAAGGTAATCCACCAAAGGATTAATCCTTTGAAATATAATTGGATAAAATTTAGACTGAACAATAAAAAAAATCAACGTTGTCAGGCAACAATATATGAACAATATACAAGATGAATCCCTAACAACATATAACAAGAACACGAGAACAATAACTTTCCTCGGTGGTAGTAAGTTCAAGTCCTTCATTATTTTGCAAAAGTTCTATTAGCCTAATTTGTTGGTTAATGCTTAATTTAACAAAATGCCTTGAACCAATTCTAACTCAACTCATATTTAAGTATGAATCTATGTTATTTTGATAATTTATGAGTATGCTATTAATCATTGATGGGATTTAATACCATGTGTCAGCTTGTTTATGAATTTAAATAAACAAGCTTACTGCCTTTTTAATAGTTTTTGGGAGTTTAAATGATCTTTTGGGAGTTTTTGTGAAACTACCAAAAGAAATCTATATTGGACTTTAATAGTTGTCTTGAACACCTTCAATGTTCATTACCTGATCCCAGTCATCATCTTGGATTGTTCCCTTAACGTTTTTGAAAAATTCTGTCAACTGACTGTCTTTTTTCTTATCGGCTAGAGACGCAGCAACACCAGCACTGCTGTTTAGAATTAAGGGAAAAGTCAGATACCATGTACAAATACAATACAAAGATATTAACAAAAATACCTGAGAGCTTGTATTTATATATAACTGGATAAGCTAAGTCAAAAATTTTCTCAATAAGCGTCTCCACTATTTCATATCTTCTCCTGAAAGAATAAGCCAAGGAAGACATCAGCTGAAGGTTTTTCCTTTATACTTTTACCCAGGGCCACAGTTCCTTTTAGAAAGCACAGTACTAAAATTCAATGGGGCACAATGAAAACTGATATATTATTGAGGAAAAAACGATATATATATATATATATATATATATTTATAATTTTCTTTATGAGCTCACATAAAAAACAAAAAACTAGTAGACTATTAGGTGCTGTAAATTCATCTATATGATCCAAGGAAGCATGCTAACTATGCAGCCCATACATGTCCTTGCTTGGTAACAATATCAAAAACTCTTACCAAACAGATATCTTAACCCACATAATAAATTGTATATTTATCCAAAATGGACGTAAATGCCACTTTGATCCTATTATTGTTTAGTCTTGACTCCTGATAAACCTTAGCAACATAAGCTGTAATATCCTCGTGTTATCTATTTCTCTTCCTATGTAATTTCACGTGTTTCCTACGAGACACCAATTCTACTGTAAGCACATGAATCTAGGCAGTATGATATCTAATGAAATTTTCCACTAACAGTGGAAAAGTTAATTATAGCTTAGAGACGTCAATTTGGACAGCCAACATAGTCTATATAAAAACGATGGTTCAAAAAGACTTACCCGAAGTGGACTTTGCGCTGAAAGCCTTTCCAACACAAGATTTTCAACAAAAGGATACACCTCAGCATCATCATGCTCAGATGACACATTACCATGCATCAAGAATGACGTCGTTGGAGTCCATGATTTACCATAATTGACACAAGCAGCAAAAGATGCAAGGTGTAGCTGATAGCACAATGTATCACAGAGATACTCCAAACAAGATTTCTACCCAGATCATTGTGTCCTATTAGACTTTCACTTTCATCTTCTAAAAATAATATATCCAAATAACAGCTTATGCACAAGAGAAAAAGTTACCTCATCTGTTTGGTTTCCATAAAGAGAAGATTCTTCTAACCGAATTTCTTGTGAGTTACTACTCCAAAGGAGCCACATATATTTTCTACGGGTTGCAGTTTTGCCTGGCAACATATCCCAACCCATGGAAGCTAATAAGGGCCGAAGTTGGGGAAACAAAGTAAGAACCTGTAACATATGAGCCAAAGAGGCTTCCAGATAACAATAGAATAAGGGATGTCTAAATGAGGCTGCAACCAATCAATAATACTGCAGTAAGATAACGAGAAAGAACACATGTAACTTTATTTTATTCCACCTACATCAGTAGCCTCTTGAATCTTCTCTTTCTTTAAAAAAGACAAAGCATCTCAATCAGAACCTAGAACACCTTTAAAACAACAATTACACTTTTTCTTTGTTGAATATTTATTTTAATGGTTCTATATAATCTTCCCATATATACTTTTAACAACATAGAATTAATTTTGAAAATCCGACTGCAAAAAAGCCGCAAAAAATCAACCTCATACATCCAATAGTACATATGCTAACCATTGATGAACTCAGAAAATTTTATAAGTAAACATATGCATTTTCACATTTTTGTGTTAACACACAAAACCAATAATCTCATAAGTTAGAATCATCAATTGAGGACAAACCTGGATGTCTCTGGATCACTTGGATTTCCAAACAAGGAATGCTTCCATGGTGCTCCTTCAGAGTCACTAAAGGACTTCACCACATCAATCTATAGACATAAAGAACCCACAAAGGTGAAGTTAAATCATCAAATAATGATCTTCATGTGAGAGAGTATACTATTTTCCACCGGGTTCTTCTAAACAATATGCTCCCAAAGTTTCAATCGAAAACCGAGTATACTGTTTTTCATATTTTTATTTTGCAAGAAAAACTAGCGTAGAACAAATATGATGCACGACTAATCGCTAATCTGACCAAAAACAAAGATGTTTACCTCACGTCTTTTTCGTTGGCTTCTATGTCATGGAGACTATAGGCCTTTACATGTAATTAGCTAGCCATTGCTTGCACATGTTGAGTATTGTGTGCGAATTGGCGTGTAGGGCTTGATGAGCTACATATTGAACATCAGCCACGCTTCCTCTTTTAGATGCAATCTGGAACGCGCTTTTCAGGTGTCCACATACCACACAAGCCAGCACCTTTCTGCACTCTGTTTACAATCAGACGTGTATCAGCCTAATGATCCCGCATATTTGTATTATGTGTTTTAATTTATTACATTTATGATCACATCTCTGGAATATAGTTAATTTATGAATAAAGAAACCAAAATAAATGGTTTATTAAAGACTCCACGAGAGATTATTCAAGGAGTGATACTTTATTTCATGCGTAGTGGAAAGCTTTAAGCAGTTATAACGGGAAAATTATCTTACCAATGGCTGCTTGTTAACATGTAAATGAGACGGTCAGGGGGCTCTTTGTGCTTGTTGGCATATACAGTGATGGAAGCACCCAGGACCTGCAGCATTTCACAGTTTATAAGCCTTACCGAACTAGCTTTCCCTATATCTAAAAGATTTCCTAATCGGAATGAAAGATCAAAGAATAGAAACGTACATCTAGATACCGAATACTCATATTTACCACCGGCTTAAACAGATTGACGAGGAAGAATGTAGCTTTAAAACATGTTCTTTTGGCCAATAGAATGTAGTTGTCTTGAATACATGCAATGTTCATTACCTGATCCCAGTCATCATCTTGGATTGTTCCCTTAATGTTTTTGAAAAGTTCTGTCAACTGACTTCCTTTTTCCTATTGGCTAGTGATGCAGCAACACCAGCATATATATGAACCGCTGTTTAGAATTAAGGGAAAAGTCAGATACCATGTACAAATACAATACAAAGATATTAACAGAAAAAATAGGCACCTGAGAGCTTGTATTTATATATAACTGGATAAGCTAAGTTTAAAAATTTCTCCACAAGAGTCTCCACTATTTCATATCTTCTCCTAAAAGAATAAGCCAAGGAAAGACATCAGTTGGAGGTTTTTCGTTTATATTTTCACCAAAGCAAATATGACTAATAAACTTGGTCTTTCAGTTACATTTGGAGTAGCACAACCCTCACTGATGGCAAAAAAAACAGGTATTTAATTATCTGGACAGGAAAAATAACCCTAAACCTTTCAATTGAAGATAGGCATCATACCTATGACAAGAGAAAGCTAGAAAAGATTTAGAAATACTAGCGACATCCCTATTTGAGTGTGAAAGAAAAGCGGAGCGAAATCATGAGGTCAGTTTGGAAAGGAATACAGGTCAGTGCCACACTGTTACTAGCTCTCTGTCTCTCTCCATTAAATGTTTTATATTTTACCAATACATATTCCTTTAACTTATGTAAGGATATAAGAAAATTTTTAAATGAATATGGGGGAACCAAGTTGTATGGATAAATGATAGCAAGAAATGTCTTTTATAGCCAACCACTTTTTGAGGACAAACCTGGATGTCTCTGGATCACTTGGATTTCCAAACAAGGAATGCTTCCATGGTGCTCCTTCAGAGTCACTAAAGGACTTCACCACATCAATCTATAGACATAACGAACCAACAAAGGTGAAGTTAAGTCTCTAAAATCCTACTTCATCAAAAGAACACATAACAAGAGTTTCTTCACTCAGTTTCTCTGAGGCACTTTTCCTCTTAACACCCTTTGTAACAAGTTTTTTCGAGTCTGAACCTCTATGACGCGCTATCAATGCTTCCTCAAAGTGTGCCTGCACCCAGAGGATAATTAGAGACCAATGTTCCAAAAACGAAAAGAGAAACAACGTAGATGTTATCATAATTTTATGCAGCACTAGGATGCTTATGATTACAGAGTTGTTTCTTGTTAAGGCCACAAAACAAGATGAGATATACATATAAGTAGTAAGTATCACATAAGAATAATATGGTTTATCCTGTAAGCAACAAAAACTTTTAGAAGTGCTCTAGTGCAAAGAAATTGCATAATGCTTAGCAAACAGAAAAAGGAGAGCGAGGGAAAAGCGTCCCTGATCCAAAATTTTGTGCACATAACTACCACATAGTCAACATATTCTTGCCCAATTGTTTCTATTGACTCTAAACCACTCTATATAATGCTTAACGTATTAGATTCCACACAAATCAATGTATTTGAAAGACCTACAAATCCGTAAGACTCACACTTTGGATCACTTAGTTAATAAGTGTTTTCAGATGACAATGCATGTAAATACATTGCAGGAATCCAATTCCGACTACATACAGAGATGGACTGTTATGGTAATAAAAGAACTATTGACTCTATACCTTTGCATGCTCAAGATTCCTTACAGCATCCGCTTGAATTGTAGAATTCATAAAAAGCTGAATACAGCAATACCCAAAGGTGACATAATCCTTATTAAGTACCTGAACAATTAATAACAAAATTGAGTGAAATAGCATTACGTTTTGGGATAAGAATCATAAGCTGCACAGCTAAAAAACATATTCTTTTGGCCAATAATCAAATAAGTTTTTTTGAAACCCCCAAAAGAGTTCTATATTGAACTTTAATAGTTGTCTTGAACACCTGCAATGTTCACCTGATCCCAGTAATCATCTTGGATTGTTCCCTTAATGTTTTGAAAAAATTTCTGCCAACTGACTGCCTTTTTTCCTATCAGCTAGTGACGCAGAAACACCAGCATATATATCAACCGCTGTTTAGAATTAAGGGAAAAGTCAGATACCATGTACAAATACAATACAAAGATATTAACAGAAAAAAAATAGGCACCTGAGAGCTTGTATTTATATATAACTGGATAAGCTAAGTCAAAAAATTTCTCAACAGGAATCTCTTTTTGAGTGTGAAAGAAAAGTGGAGCGAAATCATGAGGGCAGTGTGGAAAGGAATACAGGTCAGTGCCACACTGTTACTAGCTCTCTGTCTTTCTCCATTAAATGTTTTATATTTTACCAATATATATTCCTTTAACTTACGTAAGGATATAAGAAATTTGTTTAAATGATTATGGGGGAACCAAGTTGTATGGATAAATGATGGCAAGAAATGTCTTTTATAGCCAATCACTTTTTGAGGACAAACCTGGGTATCTCTGGATCACTTGAATTTCCAAACAAGGAATGCTTCCATGGTGCTCCTTCAGAGTCACTAAAGGATTTCACCACATCAATCTATTGACATAAAGTATGTGGCTGTACTTCTGCATAGCTTGTCTCTTATGCAACACCTAGATGCAAAAAGAAGAAAGAACATATGTAACTTTATTTTATTCCACCTACATCATTAGCATCCTGAATCTTCTCTTTCTTTAGTGTTGCGATCCTCCCAATGATAGGCTTGCTCTAGATCGGTTGTATGAGATATAGGTTGATAAATCCTTGACTTCAAAGGATTCACACCGAGAGATGCTAAGGCACGAGAGACACTCGAAGATCCTTAGGCCCAAATGATAGTGAATGATGTGAAACAAGGTGGTGACTACGATGATTGGAGAATCCGAGGAGAAGGATGACAAAGCGTGGTTGTTAAACCGAAGATCTTTGGGCCCCTTATCACGAGAAGAACACTCACAATCGAACGGATCGATGGCTGCGTCAAAGAGTTGCGGAATGGCTCTTTGATAAACTGATAAATATTTCTATGAATAACCTTCAAAGAAACAAGAGATGAGAGTATAAAACTCTGAAAAGATTTTTGATTAAAAATAATGATGTGTCTTTGACAAGGGAGAGGAGAAGACATATAAAGGAGAAGGGAAAGTTTAAACACACTCCTCGAAAATGACAAGAGCAAATTACAAGAGAATAATCAACTAAGACCAAAGACTGAATTTAGTGTGTTTACTCCAGCGAAGAGAGAGATGCTTAGGTTCAGTCATGCTTGTAAAAGCATCCCTAAAAACTATAAAAACAAACGGTTGCCGAGAATAAAAGCATCTTTAAGTTCACTCGGCTTAACAAGTAAGGATTCAGTTATGGGCATTTTTATCATTTGTTTTGAACCCTTATTCTTACTTGATCAGACTTAGAGCTTAAAGAATTACTTACACTTGCTTTTTTGTTCAAGTCTAAGTTGATCACAATATACCTCATGTGGCGTCAATGGTACAGAGGGTAAACTCAACCTTACTCTTGAAGTCATGGCCGCTAGTGCTCGGCTTAGAGTCGGTTTTAGGTCTAAGGTCGGTTCGGGGAGGGTAAGTCGGTTTGTCTCCTCTTGTGTAGTTCGGTTTAGTAGGATATTGTGGTCGTGAGACGCTTCTTCTCTTGAGTTGTTTCTCAGCTAAGATAGCCTATGCAACATTTCCTCTAAATTCTCATACGATTGCATTTCCATGCGATCTTGTAGTTCTCGTTCATGCCGGCTAGGAATCTCGCCATGGTAGCATGGGATTCGTCTATGTCACCTTTAAGCATAAGCTTTCTCCATTTCTTGAAAATAATCCTCAACACCTTTACTTCCTTGAGTAAGTGTTTCGCAACGTTGTGAAGCTCACGGTGGTAGTGGTTTGGCACAAATCGTCTTTTCATTAGATTGAGCATTCCGTCCATCTCTCAACGGGGTTTTCACGATTGCGTCTCTGGCTAAGTAAAATTTGATCCCACCAATCAATAGCATATTCAAGGAATTCGGTAGCGGCTAGGCTCACTTTCTTTCGGTCCGAAAAGTTTTGACAATCAAACACAAGTTCCACCTTCTTTTCCCACTAGGAAAGCGTCCGGGTCGTTCTTCGCCGTAGAAGTAGAACGGTGGAATACGAAGTTTCAATCCTCCTAGGTCATCGTTTCGTCTTCTGGCCGGTGGATGTCTCAGTTGGTTCTCATTGGAGGAATACCCTTGTTCGTAGAACGGGTTATCCGTGCGGCTCCTCACGCCTTGGCCTATCTCGTCGATGTCTTACCGGTGCGTGGTAACTCCCTCGCCCATCCTCTGATCTGATCTAATTCCATTAACTGTATTGACGTCTTGTTGTCTCTCCTGCGTCTTCCGGGTATACGGATTTCTAGTACAGCCATACGGTTTCTCATTTAATGTAGGAGTTGAGTGATGTCGTGACTTTTTGGTTCATAGTGGACTCACGTTCACGTCTAGGCCAGGAATTCTCAGCTTCACTCTCTTCGTCCGACATATTATACCTCACAAAAGATCAAACAACTAGTAAATGTATGCAAGTTTGAAGGGTAAGTTAAAAGAATCAACTAAAACCCTAATCGACAGCTTTGTTTGATCGGACAGAATAAAATATCAAATCACGTTAAAATTCTGAAATTAATTTTAACAATACTAGACTCTTCCTAGTTTCAACAAACAGTTAATTTCAAAAATTTATCTATCACCAATTATTTATGAAAATTCTGGCAAGTGAACAGTCAAATTTGATTTTAGAAGATGAAGAGTTAGGAATGGGTTCACCGATTTTCTCTTGAGCAAGGAGCTCTGATACCACTTGTTGCGATCCTCCAAGGATAGGCTTGCTCTAGATAGACGGTTGTATGAAGATATAGGTTGATAAATCCTTGACTTCAAAGGATTCACGACACACC
>SMJT01000188.1:163278-173328 GCA_004349715.1 Crucihimalaya himalaica
GAGAGATGCTAAGGCACGAGAGACACTCAAAGATCCTTAGGCCCAAACGATAGTGAATGATGTGAAACAAGGTGGTGACTACGATGATTGGAGAATCCGAGGAGAAGGATGACAAAGCGTGGTTGTTAAACCAAAGATCTTTGTGCCCCTTATCACGAGGAGAACACTCACAATCAAACAGATCGATGGCTGCGTCAAAGAGTTGCGGAATGGCTCTTTGATAAACCGATAAATATTTCTATGAAAAAATTTCAAAGAAACAAGAGATGAGAGTATAAAACTCTGAAAAGATTTTTGATTAAAAATAATGATGTGTCTTTGACAAGGGAGAGGAGAAGACATATAAAGGAGAAGGTAAAGTTTAAACACACTCCTCGAAAATGACAAGAGCAAATTACAAGAGAATAATCAACAAAGACCAAAGACTGAATTTAGTGTGTTTACTCCAGCGGAATTCTCTCTTGGTCAGACCGTTAGACAGTGTAAGCCGGTTGCCTCGTTAAAACCTCTATACGGAAAACCCATTGGGACAAAACCGTATACAGGAAAAAGAGTACAACGCAACTTACACAAACGACCAAACCTCAAGAAGAATTCGAAGATAATGAGGTGAGGATCGGGTGCGTGAGTTGTTCCTCCTTGATCCGAACGTCCGTGTATTTGTTGAACCGCTCCAGCTAGCTTCCTTGCCTTAGATCGGGTGATAGGTCCTTCTGGAATGAGTATAGCATCTTCTTGAGCATCATCCAATGCCTTTGCGTCCATGATCATATCATTTAGAAACGACAAAGCATCTCAATCATAACCTAGAACACCTTTAAAACAACGATTACATTCTTTCTTTGTTGAATATTTATTTTGAATGGTACTATATAATCTTCCCATATTTACTTTTAACAACATAGAACTAATTTCGAAAATTCGACCGCAAAAAAGCCCGCAAAAAATCAACTTCATACATCCAATAGTACATATGCTAACCATTGATGAACCCAGAAAATTTTACAAGTAAACATATGCATTTTCACCATTTTGTATCAACACACAAAACTAATAATCTCATCAGTGAGAACCATCAATTAATGATCTTCATGTAAGAGAGCCGACTATTATCCACCTGGTTCTTCGAAACAATATGCTCCCAAAGTTTCAATCAAAAACGTCACAAGGTAGTCTGTTTTTCATATTTTTATTTTGCAAGAAAAACTAGGGCAGAACTAATATGAGGCCTCACGTCTTTTTCGTTGGCTTCTATGTCATGGACACTATAGGCCTTTACATGTACTTAGTTAGCCATTGCTTGCAGATACTGAGTATTGTGTGTGAATTGGTGTGTAGGGCTTGGTGAGCTATATATTGAACATCAACCACACTTCCTCTTTTAGATACAATCTGGAACGCGCTTTTTAGGCGGCCACACACCACACAAGCCAGCACCTTTCTGCACTCGTTTACGACCAGACGTGTATCAGCCTAATGATCCCGCGTAAATTGTACTATCTGTTTTAATTTATTACATTTAGAGCACATCTCGGGAAGAGAGTGAATTTATGAATAAAGAAACCAAAATAAATGGTTTATTAAAGACTCCATGAGAGATTATTCAAGGAGTGATACTCTATTTCATGGGGTGGAACATAGTGGAAAGCTTTAAGCAGTTATAACTGGAAAATTATCTTACTGATGGCTGCTTGTTAACATGTAAATAAGACGGTCAAGGGACTCTTTGTGCTTGTTGGCATATACAGTGATGGCAGCACCCAGGACCTACAGCATTTCACAGTTTATAAGCCTTACCGAACTAGCTTTCCCTGTATCTAAAAGATTTCATTTCCTAATCGGAATGAAAGATCAAAGAATAGAAACGTACATCTCAATACCGAATCCCCATATTTACCACCGGCTTAAACAGATTAACGAGGAAGAATGTAGCTTTAAACATGTTCTTTTGGCCAATAGAATGTAGTTGTTTTGAACACCTGCAATGTTCATTACCTGATCCCAGTCATCATCTTAGATTGTTCCCTTAATGTTTTTGAAAATTTCTGTCAACTGACTGCCTTTTCTCCTATTGGCTAGTGACGCAGCAACACCAGCATATATATCAACCGCTGTTTAGAATTAAGGGAAAAGTCAGATACCATGTACAAATACAATACAAAGATATTAACAGGAAAAAATAGGCACCTGAGAGCTTGTATTTATATATAACTAGATAACCTAAGTCAAAATATTTCTCAACACGAGTCTGTTTTTGAGTGTGAAAGAAAAGTGGAGCGAAATCATGAGGGCAGTGTGGAAAGGAATACAGGTCAGTGCCACACTGTTACTAGCTCTCTGTCTTTCTCCATTAAATGTTTTATATTTTACCAATACATATTCCTTTAACTTACGTAAGGATATAAGAACTTTGTTTAAATGATTACGGGGGAACTAAGTTGTATGAATAAATGATGGCAAGAAATGTCTTTTATAGCCAATCACTTTTTGAGGACAAACCTAGATGTCTCTGGATCACTTGGATTTCCAAACAAGGAATGCTTCCATGGTGCTCCTTCAGAGTCACTAACGGACTTCACCACATCAATCTATAGACATAAAGTATGTGGCTGTACTTCTGCATAGCTTGTCTCCTATACAACACCTAGATGCAAATAGAAGAAAGAGAAAATGGGTCTCGATTGATTGATTATAGGGTGATTGAGAACTAAAGTTACATGCAGCATGCAGGAATCTAGAACTGAAAGCAAAACTCCATTATACCTCAAGACTAATTGGATCGCTTTCTTAGAGATGACAACTAGACATCGAAAGACCATTTGCTCTAACCTCCATATCCCTGATATCGTCGTGATGTTGATGATTTTCCTCCCTACTTTTGATTAGGAGCTGTAGAAACCAATCAGAAGCCTCATTTCGCAAGAAGAGGTCCGAAAGTGCTAAAACATCCGGTAGTTTTCCTTCATCAATCAATCTAGCATAAATTCCAACAAACGAACATTTAATTAATCTGAAAATAAAAAATCCAATTAAAGTAATCTAGAAAGTATTAAAACTTTATCTGGAAGACTATTCAGAAGCTAACGAATCAAAAGAAGATGCAGACATATGCGATACACTGACATACAAATTTACAACTTTCTCATACAGTCCTTCATTCTCCCATTCAAAAGAAAAGAAAATTGTAGGATCATGCTGATATCACTTCATGAACAAAATCAGCAGACAAGACATCAACAACTTTTTTGCATCTGTACTACTTCGATCAAACACTAGAGCCGTCAATAGCTGCAACATGCACCAATAATAAGAGGTTACTCAATAGATCTGTGCCCAAAAAGAGCATTTGATTCATGGCCAAATTGTAAAACAATGTCACACACCCGTTCATTTTTAGTAAATAACCGTTCATTTCGAGAGCGGAGCTTAATTCATTCCTGACATTTGATATGATTTACAATTCTGATTTGCCAGCAAATTTCCCTAAGTCTAGCGTTTTCCCACTGATTTTACTACTTTGTTTAATTGTTTTGTTATCCTTGTTTACATTCATTTCGTTTAGCTTAATTCATATTCTAGAATTTATTGCGTGAACATCTTGAGTCTTTGTGGTTCAACCCCTAGAATACTACAGCTATTGCTTAGATACTTTAGGGTCTTATATTTGAGCATATCAGGTATCTCCACCAAAAATGTATCATAACTCCTGCAACCCACAAGTTGTCTTTGTATATTACAGCATTTAGCATTCAAAACATCAGAGTAATCCAATAATATACTCTTCAAAGACAACTGCATCTTCCTCAATCTTATTACTTCCTTCAGTACTACTTGTATAAACATCAAATCTCAACCCATCAACACCCAACTCCAAAACACCTTGCAAAACCCTTAGATAGCCTCCTAATCCACCATTTTTATCCCTCTTCTATTCTGAATCTCCAACCTCACTCTTAAATTTGACTCTTTGATCTTTAAGAAACAGATCAGAGAGACAATCAAACATAACCCAGAACACAAAAACCAACAAACTCGATGAGATGTGTGTTCTACAGATTGGGAAACAGATCTTCCATTGTCGCTTGTGGCCCATTTGGTGAAGAATGGACTCAAGCCTTTAAATGATCTCTCTGAAAGTTGGTCGCTTTGCATGTTTCTCATGCCAGCATTCAACTATTAACTTATGGAAATTAAAATTCAGATTGAGCCCAACCGGTTAATAACATGAAGCAAACCTATCAATGATGCAACACGTCATAAGAATTTAGTTTGTTGGTGAAAGAGAGAAAGACTCACGTTTAAAGACCATGTGGGCACTGCTTCGATGGAGCTTTAAATGATGGCCGCTATTTGCAATCATAAGCTTGAGAAGCGTCACTGTCTTCCTTTTCAGCAAACGGCATTCGACCTTTGATCATCTAAAAATCCAACATGTAAAGGAATCAACGTCAGGAACAAGTAAAAAGCAAACCAGAAAGAAGTAAAAGTGAGAGTCACAAGTTTGTAATTTTACTTACCTCTTGAACAATCAATTCAAATAAGAAAACATCAGCTTTTGCATCGTATTCTTCACTAGTAAAAACCTCTGGAGCAATATACCAACCTATAATGTGGATCACACCGATAAATTTATTTATCATACCATATCCAGTAATCAAGATTCTTGACCAAGCAGAACCAGAATTAAAGCACTCAAATTTACAGTAACTAAGACATGTGCGAAAAAGCACTTACAAGAAGTGTCTAGACATGTGAAAGGCACTTACAAGAAGTGTCTAGACATGTGAAAGGCTTGTCTTCTTTAACATTAATAAGCTTGCTTACTCCAAAGTCTGCAACTTTTCAGATGCCCTGAATAATCTCGTAATATGTTTCTGCAAATATAATTTTACCATTCAGATAATAAAAGAGCTTGTTGATGGTAACTGCACATAAAAGCGACATAAAAAAAAAGCAGTTGATATGGACATTGTGAACTCACGTAGGTTCAAGATTTCGGTGGATTATAGGGTCTCCTTTGATCTCGTCAACATGCTCATTCCCCTAGAAATTTTCAAACACGTAAGAGTTACAAAATAATCTAATAGAACATTTATAAAATATGAAGAAGTCGCATATATAGCTATAAATCACATACCTTGCAATATCAAGGGCATATCTTAGCAGCATTAGCTGGTTTCAGTTGTCTTTCCTTTTGAGCAATTCACGCAAATCTCCCTGAAGTACAATATAAAATGAGATCATTTCATGAAACTAAAGAAAAATAACTTTCAAATCTAATTATCATAGAAAGTTAGTACCTTGTGCAAATATCCTGCCAAACTCAACATTGGATTACTTTGAGTTACAGCACCAAGAAACTGCACAATGTTTGGATGCCTAAGCATTCGGAGCAATGCATGCTTATCGTGGAATTTCCTCCTGCGCACACATACACAACATTATTATGGTAAGGAATTGTGATCTACAACCTTATTACCCTCTACAATTCATATACTTACACTTGATCATCATCGCTCAAAGCTTCATCAACGAGCTTTTTAACTGCAACTTGTATGCCATGCCACATTTCCATACAGTAAGTTCCCTGAAACATGAAGCTTCATACCATTAGACTTAAAGGAATTGATATAACATCGATTAAAAATCCGTCAAAGACAAGGACATGTTTTTTACCTTCGAGATCTCTTTGCTTTGAGTAAAGCCAAGCTCATTAGGATTTACTTCGTTTTCCTTATCAATCTCTTTGATTAGTTTTCCTTCGTCAATTAATCTAGCATAAATTACAACAAACCGAACATTTAATTAATCTCAAACTAACAAATCCAATAAAACAATCCAGAAAGTTTTAAATTTTCTATCAGGAAGACTTTTCAGAAGCTAACGAATCAATAGAAGATGTAGAAATAGGAGATAAACTGACATACCTATTTATTGGTTTCTCATATGTTTTTTCATTCTCCAAATCAAAAGAAAGGAAAAATGTAGGATCAGTTTTACAAATTCCAGTTTCAAAGGATCCACCATCACGAGCATTGTTGTCTGTTAGTTCTATTTGCTGTAGGATCAGTTCTATTTGCTGAACCTCTCAAGTTTCAACCTCTCAACACCCAACTCCAAAACACCTTGCAAAACCCTTAGACAACCTCCTAATCCACCATTTTCATCCCTCGTCTTCTTCGAATCCCCACCCTCACTCTCCAATTCGACTATTTGATCTTCCTTAATCGTATCCGTCACACGATCGATCAAGACCTGGACCATCAACAAGAAATCCGCAGGCAAACAAAGAGTCTAGGAATCAAATCTCAAAGGCGAAGTAGGATTTTTGAATCTCGAAAATTCAATCGTTGAGAGGAAGGATAGAAGAGACGGGGAAGGACAAGAGTGTGACTAAAGGACATTCTCAATTTTTCCAGCGTTAGAGACGATGATTTGGAGAATCGTGAGTGCAAGGTTAGGGTTACGAACCCTGAGAGCGAGTAACGTAGCCTTCAATGGCTCGAATCGAACCAAATGAAGCTGAGTTGCCACGAGACGAGAGAGAATCTCCGTTTTTTTATCCATGGCCGTCACGAACTCCGATCACTGACTCTAATACATACCGATTAATCTTAAAATTCTTGCTCTCTCCCACTTTCACAGTTGGATAATTTTGTGTCAAGAATTGTGGTCTTGGAATCGTCAATGGAACAATAGCTCCAGAGACGTTACAGGTCCAACAAAATGTTCAAATGATTTTGAAAAAAGCTTTTCTTTTTTCTTTTCTTTAAATAAAAAATTAAGTCTTTGATGACCGTTATGAAACGCGTCAAAGACTCGAAACACAAATCACATGCCGTGACACGTGTCGATCACATTCTTGGTGAGACGGACACGTTTTCTCCACCATGTCCTTTTCAGTCGGAAGTCTCTAAAGCAATGACCTAAAACCTTTAAGAACTTCACTTAATTACAGATCCAACCAACGAAACCCACCCAAAAATGAGTCTAGATATGTAATCGGGTCACCCACTCATTCATTATTTAAAATAGAAATTTCTCTTTTCTTCTCCTCTTCTACTTCATTAACGTTTCTTTTACTCTTTTTCTCTCTCTTCTTCGTTTTTTTTCATCTCTTCTTCGTTTTCGTTTTCTTTTTCTTTACAAAATAAGAGAAAGTCCAGGCTATGCCCTATATATATTTAATAATTAGTTTTTTTAATATAAATGTTTTTCTATAAATATTAGTATTGTATATTTAGATTAAATATCAAAATAAGCTTTATAATAAAAAGACATATCTTTAGTTACAAATATATATATATAAGAACACTGGTGCTATATATTTTGAGTATCCATTCTAAAGGTCTAGATAAGAAAGCAAAAATGCATATATAGTAGAACCAACCTTGTAAACCAGAAGAACAGTTGGTGTTACAGTTATGTTAGTACTTAATTTCTTTCTTTTTTTTCTTTATAAGCTAACATCAAAACAAGGGACTTTTATAATGATAAACCTTTAAGTTAGGCAACTCTTGTGCTCTCTCCCAAAACAAAAAATTGCATTATTTTCATTATCAATAATCTTGTATCTACGTTGTATGTAATAATTTAAACTTTTTCATATATCAACCAAAGTTGATTTATTAGTTGTAAATTTTATTTAGATTTTTTGAACCTTTTACTCGGTTGAATTATTTCACAAACAACCTAAAAATGTTTACATAGAAATGCAATTTTTTCTAGAAGATATATATAATGTTAATGCAAACGCATACATCTTTTTGACTTTTTGCTCAATGAATCGTTTTTGAATTAATAGTAAACCGAATAAATTATATTGGCAAAAGTGAGTTCCATAATCCATGCCTACGTTAACATAATGGGCCATGGTTCATTCAACTAAACATGTCAAATTTTTAAAACATGTTCAATCAACACTCTTTTGTCAGCACTCTCACACTTCACCGGCGTCATCGTTCTTTCGACACATTTTCTATCATCGGCTGAGATAATTCTCGGTCCTCCACCAAACAGCATCTCTCATCATCTTAGTGAAATCATTTTCTCCACAAAAAAAGTTTTATCCACTCGGCTCTCTTCCATCAATTATAAACGCTAAAACTAACAAATCCAAAATTTATGATTGGTATACGGTAACCGGTGGAACTGCTTACCTAATCTCTCCGCAAGGCACATATTCTTATCTCTCCAGAATTGATAAGAATGTTTATTTTTTGCAACAATTTTTCCCACATATTTTACTTGGCATCAAGTAATATATTTTTTAAACATTTTTATAATAAGTTAAATTAAGGCTTCGATTGGTAACGCTGCGTTATGGCAGAATGGTGGAAAACAAAATTAAGCTGCGGAATGACTTAATCTGCTGAATGAAAAGTAACAAAAAAACCAAAAACTGTGCGATTGGATAAATCTTGCGGAATGACGGAATATAATTTATTAATTTTGAAAAAAATATAACTATTAGAATATTAATTTATTTAATATGTTATTTGATAATCAGAAAATTGTTAAACATATATTTAAAATTAGAAAGAAATGAAACATTCTAAATATATTAGAGTAAAATAACATTAAAAATATTACTCAAAACACTTATTTTATTTAATACATTCATTATATATATATATATATAAACCTTATAATATTTCTTAAACATTTATAATTTCAAAATTATAAACAACAAAATCTGAATAATATATTAATATTCATGCAATTATATTAATATTCATGAAATCGTAGTATCCATGTTAAAAATTGATTTTTTTTGCTATGAAAATAAACAATTTATTTTGCTATTACACAAATAAACAACTATATTCTCACTTAATTCTTAATGGTCATTTACTTGTATTTTTTTCAGCAAAAATTCAAACTCTGCGTTTTTACGTTTTCTGACTTTTTACACACTTTTCTTTGTTTTTACGTTTTCTCACTTTTTACACATTTTTCTTTGATTGGTAAAATTCATGCGGAATCGCGTTAGAAAACGCAATTCCGCCATTCCGCAAGTTACCAATCAAAGCCTAACAAATTTTTAATTATTTTAAGTTTTTTGATTGTTTTGGTGTCATGTTTCAACTACCGTGTCTTTGGAGAAATCACCACAAAATTTAGAGAGAAAGTAAACGAAGAAAAAAAATTTTTTTTTTTAGGGGCATCTTGCTAAACTAGACCCTTATTTGAAGTCAATTCCAAAACTAGGCCCCTCTTCTTTTTCTTTTCAAAATGCCTTAAAATACCCCTCATCGTTCTACCAATAGTCAATGTTTTCAGAAATTTTGGTCAAATGCAAAACTAACCCCTTTTTCACGCAGACTTCTCAGATGAAGTCTCGATAAAAAGTCTTCGTTCCAGTCAATTGCAAAACTAACCGCCTTTTTCGCAGACTTCACAGAAGAAATCTTTGTACAAAGTCAGACTTAACGGTGCAATTGCAAAACTAGACCCCTTGTAACCAGACTTCGACGGTGAAGTCTAAACACCGTTTTTTGTTTTCAAAGGAGAACTTCAGACTTCATCGTGGTCAATCGTGAAGTCTGAGACCCAAAAAGTCAATTGCAAAACTAACCCCAGTTGACTATTGAGACTTCACCCATGAAGTCTGCCTTCTGGAAAATCGGAGAAAATGAAGCAAAAATTACCAAGATTCGCGTTTGAGCTTGTGTTTAGCTTCTTAAACGGCCAAGAACTGATCACGCCAGCAATACCAAGCAACCCAAGCATTATATATGCTCGATCTTAGTAAATCGCAAGATATATGGATGGTAAATATTGAAAACGATATTATAGAGTTAGATGGTTAAAATGAGAGAGGAGATCGACAAAAATGGAGCTTTTAACTCAGTTTTAAAGCATTAACATCACTTAATTCGGTTGTTTGAAGCATTGAGAGCTCAATTTTGTTTGGTAAGTGTGGTTGGGAACTATTGAAGACGATGACATTTTCGTTATTACGTGAGAATCTTTGGGTTATTGTTTTTCAAACCAGCTACCAGACTTCACAGGAGGAGTCTGCGCTAGGTATTTTTGTGAAAAAAGAAG